>VXBD01008702.1:148741-168011 GCA_013399975.1 Indicator maculatus
GTCACCTTTTAGGGAAATCTCCCTTGATTCCCTTCGGATGTCTTGGTGCATTGTCCCTGTCTTGCCTCAGGGCAACAAGTTGAGAGCCCTTACTAGTGCTCCATCCCTCTGCCCTGCTCTGCTGCCCTACTGTGTGTCACAGGCAAGCATGACACTATTAACCCCTTCCCCTTTCAAATCTAGTTTAAAGCCCTGTCAATGAGCCCTGCCAACTCCTGCCCCAGATTTCTTATCTCCTCCTGGGACAAGTGCAACCCGTTTGATACTCACAGCTCTGGAGCCCTGTATACTGAGCTGTGATTATAAAACCCAAAGCCCTGTCAAATGCACCATTCCCAGAGCCATGATTTGACCTGTCAGCTCTTTCTATACATTCTGTCATCTATCACTGATGTCAGGGGGATGGAGGAGAATACAACCTGAGCTCCTGATCCCTTTACCAAATACCCCAAGGCCCTAACATCTCCGTTAATCGATTGTGAGCCTCTTGTTGCTACATCATCACTACCCACTTGGAAGACCAGAGCAGGTAATAATCTCAAGGCCTCATAGGGTGGAAGTTTTCCTATGACATCCTTTTCCTGGGCATCAGGGAGACAGCAGACCTTCCTATGGAGCAGGTTGGGTATGCGTATCAGGCCATCCACTACTCTCAGCAGAGAGTCTCCTACTACAATTACTTGTTGATCTTTCTTCTGAGATTCAGTTTTTGTGGCTGGCCTGGGGCAAGTTTTCCTTGGTGGCACTTCTGTCCTACCCTCATCCTTGCTCACAAACAGATCCTCCTGCAGAGCCTAACACCTGTTCTGCAAGGCCAGAAAGACACAACTACAATTACTCTCATTTTCTTCCTCTTTGAAGAAATCCTAAGGTGGTGGGGTGAGTGACAAGCCCTGTGTGACTCATTGGATGGATCCTTGTCTCCTTCATTCCCCTCTACCTCCAGAGCCTCATACCTATTATGTAAATGTATCTGAGAGGGGCATGTAGGAAGAGAAGGGGGATGCCTGCAATGTTGCGCAGGAACCTGGTTCTACCTTCCTCCCTTCCTCCCTCTCTCCCTTCCTCCCTCCCTTCCTCCCTAGTTTCTTCCTTCCAAGTTCCTTCCTCCCTGCCTTCCTTCCTGCCTGCCTTCCTACCTTGTTGTTTCTTTCTTCCCTCTTCTTCCTCTCTCACTCTCTCTCTTTCCTTCTTTCTTACATATTTCTTTTCCTTTTTCCATTTATTTATTTTTTTAAACTGTGCTTTCTGTGGTGGAAAAGTGTGTTGGTATTTTGGCTTTTTTTTATTTTCAGACAGAATATGTCTGAAATCTCAGAGAAGTATATGGAATGTAGCTTCTGTCTTAAACAGAGTTCCAGATATAAGCTTGTAGCAGAAATATGTGGGTGAAGGCCTATGCTAGCCTGTACAATAGGCAAAGTCAAATAAAGTGTACATAATTGGTATTTCTGGCTTTTGACTCTACAAATCACTTAAATAATACTCTATAGCAAATAAAATTATTTGTAAGTTATTTGTATTTTGTACCGCATCTTAATTATTTAATTAAAGGTATAGATATATATGTATAATAAGAGTATGCACCCAGAGTATCAAAAAGTACCTTCAAGAGGAAAAAAACAAAAGCAACAATAAAAAACTCAAAGAAACAAAAAAAATCAGTTGGCAGTATCCCTGTTTTTCACAGTTTCTTCTTTACACAACATACACTAAGCAGCAAATGTAAATAAAATGACTACGCTTGGATTCAACCACTGCAGCACTTAATATTAATTGTTGTTGACAAAACAGGTGTCAGAAAAGAACAAAGCAGAACAAAACAAACTGACTAAACATCTTTTGTTCAAGTCCCAGCTCCATTAAATCTTCCAGACAGAACTTCCTTTGTGGAAAATTTATAATTCCCACTTTCCCCTTTAAAACAGTAGGTGTCCCTTACGTGAGCTATAACTCTTGCATAATTAGGCAGGCTAGGACTCTTTTCAAATTTTCTGTGACATGCATAATTTTTCATGAACACATCTGTCATAAGTTTACAAAAATCTAGGAACAATTATCCAGAAGAAGTAAGTTGTGATTTATGCAGTGCATATAAACTGTGATAAAGAAAACATCATCTTTTTCCTTTCACCCACAAAATATTTGTTCTGTCAATTTGTACTTTAAGTATCTTCTAATAATATATAAAATATATATTTCTGTAGCATCTTTCTCTTGTTTCCTCCTGTATTCCTGTCTTATTGATGAAAATGTACAGTTTCATATAGAAAATAGATGGCCATTTGGAAAAGAGTAGTCTATATTACTGCAAATAAAAAGTCATTCTCTCAATAACTGTTTTTTCTGATACTGACCTGGCAAGACAGAGGACTGAAAGAGATTTTGGTAGCTGCTTTGCTGTTCATAGGTTTGAGTCAAACTCCAGTATAACCAAAATGAACACTTCTGTTGATTTGAAATGATATAGAAGCTGGATTTGTTTTCATAAGACAGGATTCAGATTTTAGCAAAAATGTAGACAAGCCTTATTGTTTTGCAAACTGTACTACCTCAAAGAAACCTCACTTACTACTTTGTCTTTCAGCTCTTCAGAAATCAAATAAACAAGAAGTAGCTGTGATAGATGCAAATCATAACAGGATTTGGACACTAAAGAAATTAGTTAAAGACTAGGTTAACTGTGTTTTGAATTTATGAACCTTTTCTTGGCATTAGGTCCTTAATTTTATATGAGAACATGAGGGCTAGTGACTGGTTTATATCGTGGAGAAAATGCTTTCTATGACATTTTTTCAGCCCTAATTCAAGCTTGATCAATTAATTTGGAAAGTATAATCTGCAATAAATTTTATGCAGCAATTAATTCTGAGGTTTGTACAATCAAAATATACTACAAAACTTCTGTCTGTTCTGGAGGAGTCTTTGCACTAAGCTTAAACACATTGGCTGGGGAAAGGTGCTGTGGGATCCCAATAGCTATATTGACTCAGACAGGGTGTGACATGGCCTGATGGTATGGTTTAAAAGCACAGCAATTGCACCACTGAAAGGCCAATGTGCACACTGTACTCTGCATAGCTCTGGAGGCACTATCCCTGACGGGGGAATGGTAACTTCTGGGCGACCACATGTTATCTGACCACAAGATGGCTCAGCTACTCATGGCCCACACAGCCAGCCCCACTGAGACGCTCCCTAAGCTGCACATCCCTCCTTACTTCCTGTGTCATCCATCAGCTGCACGACAGTCCATCCCACCCCAGCTCCCAACGCCACTCTGCTCCACACTGCCTATGCAGCCCAGACACCTCCCTCTGCCCACATCACGCTACCCAGCTCTGTGCCACTCCATTTCTGCCACTGCCTTGGAGGGTCCTCCTTTTCAAAGTGTGTGCCTCACACTAAGAACTTGGGACTGTTCTTGTGATCATTCTATGAGCTGAATCCAGGAAATAATATCTTCCTTTGCTCCTTGATTCATTGTCTCTTTCTCCTCCTCTTCTCTCTCTCTCTCTCTCTCGTTTTCCCTCTCCTTTTCCTTCCCATTTTCCCTCTGCTCTCTGATCATCATGTTAGATTAAAACAGGGGGATCTATTCAGTTCCTTTCTGATTAAGAGCAGTAAATGACCTGGCAGACAAAGCAGTAGCCTGGAAGATGGAACAATAACCTAAAACAGAGGGGAAGAGTCAGATGCCAATACGACCAAAGATATAAACACTTACCTAATAAAGAGTTCTTATCATCTGATTGTGATGTGAATAAATGTAGCTTATCTGGCAGTAACAGGAGGTACCCAGCCTAAACTGCCACAGTACCAAATTACATTATTATTTGTTTAACAGTGTATAGACTTTACTTACTACATTTCCACTGATATACAATTGCATTTGTGATCCCTCTGGCTGTGAACATTAGCTTCTCTTAGTCTTGATCTGTCTGACAGTTAAAAAGAGAGATATAAAATCTTAAAAAGACATATAATGCTTCAAACAATGTTTCAATATCTTTAACCAATCCTGTGACCATGGAATGAGGTAAGTATTGTCATCCCGAATATAGTTGAAAGAATAAGAAAATTTGTTGGTTTGTTATTTTTTATAGAAATATATTTTGCTTAACTTTGCAGACAAAAGAGTTTTGCCCCTGCTGGAGCTGACTGCAATTTTAATGACAAACAATTTAAGTCTCATCATGATTGTATTTTACTGTTCAAAGAGTTCCCTGCAGACTGGCTGCAAGTTGTTCATCATTCAGGGGAGCTGATGTGACATCAGTTCAAAATTCCACAACAGCGAACATGTCATTTAAACCACTCTTGGCCAGGGCGACTTAAAGTAGCTTCAACATTAATGCATTCAGAGGTCTAGCACATTTATTATAAGATTGTTTTCTGGTGCAGATAAAATTAGTAAATAGATAAAAATTACTGAATGAGCCCAAGTCACCAAGAAAAGCTCTAGGGAGAAATTACAAAAACTAAATACAAAAAAGAGTGTTCTTTGTCAATCTGTTTTTAATACTGCATGTCTGAATATGATGTTTCTTCTTATTTTTTATTATTTTTTATTTTTTTCCCTGACATATTAAATAAAAAAATCTTATATGTGCCCATTAAAATGTGCATTAGTACATGGCATCATAAAAAAATTCATTTTAGTTCAGAATTTTCCACTAGTTCTAACACAGAGGTGAAAAAGTCTGCTATGAAAAGACGTTTAGCAGATGTAAAATGCTCATATATGATCGATAAAACATTATAGCAGTGACAGGACCTTTGCTGATAAAATGAATAGTGTCTGCTTGGGCTTTAGCTAACTGCCCCAGTTCTGCCAATTACAGGGTGACAAAGTTAATTCCCGTAAAGTCAGTGCACTGAAATACATCACTGTAATATCATTAAAAATCAGTCAAGTCCATATTCCCTGAAAAGTAACAGAATTATGAAGATTTGAAGGTTACGTCAAAGGATTTTTGAGTGAATTTTAAATGTCCTATGGGAATTTTAAAACTTGGGGCCTGACTGTGACATGTCCCATTATTAGTAAATCCCATTTCTCAATGCCTTTAAAGGCAAGTGTATATATAGCCTCACAAGCTGAAGTGTTTTTCTGCTGCCAGTATGAAAGACAAATATTCTTAAACATATAGTTTCCAAAAAAATTATTTACAAAAGAAAAATTAAAACAAATCTTCAAATTCCTTTCAGCTTATGTAAAACCATTGTTTCATGTTTCTGTAAATCAGTAAGTAAAAATTTCTACCACTTGCTTTAGTTGTCCTAGATACCATAGTTAACATTATGCTGATATATGGTGTTTTGAACTCCAAAAATGAGTAAGGTATTTGATGGTGTCAATGAATATCTTATTTAAGAATTAACTTCTATGCAGAATTTGCTTTTCTTAGGTGCTATAGGTCCTTTGTTCAGACCTTGGACTAAAACACAACTGAAGTATAGGGGAAGAAGTGATTGCTAGGGGAAGAAGTGATTGTTAAGATCAAGGTGAATAAAGAACAGTGAGAAATCTAATGCAGGCAGAATCTTGGGAATGAGAGCACACTTGTAACAAAAACAGTGAAGAAGGAAGAGTTCAGTTTGGCTGTGGTGAAATGATGGCAAAAGTCAGAAGTGGTTTCTGTGGTGTTTTCTGTGAACAGATCAGAGAAGAAAATGTTAAGAAACAAGAAGGGTGGAAAAGAAAATGTTGAAATCATACACCTGAGTATGAGCAAAATTGAGCCTTTATGACAAATAAAAGCTTTTTTTCTACATATTTTAAAAATGTGAAAAACAACTGTGATTATTTGCAAAATACTTATTTTGATAAGGATGAAGACATCAACCTAATCCCTAATGACTTCGGTGTAACAGTTTGAACAGGTGAAAGAAAAGTTTCTCCTGCAATTATTTATTTATGTGTACTGCAGTGTGTACAGATATTCACAAAGGCAATCAAGTATAATTGAAGGTAATCAACAGACATATTCATGTGCAGAGCTAACAATATTTAGCAGAAGTAGTGCAAATTGTTCACTATATATATATGCTCATGCATATGTTCTGCAAAATGTCAAAAGTCTGTTCTATTCGGAGAAGTTAGGAACTAAAATTAACATTCAAATTTGAACGAACATGCCTCAGACCTAGAGGCACTGAGAAACTATGGGCTAGATGTGCCAAGAAGCCAGATGCTGCATTTGAAATAATATTTTGCAGGCTTTGGCATCAGAAGTCTATGATGCCATCCAAAGGATTCCTATACCCTGTGAAAACTTTTTTTTTTCTTCAACCAGCATATTAGCTGTATTATCTATCTTGCTACAGAATAAAAAGAGATGAGGGTAAAGATATAAGGGATCTGTCTGAACTAAACTTGCATGAAATACAGTATACATGTTTGTAATACCTGAAATATTTATTTTAAAATTACACATAAGTCAAGAGTATGGATATGTCAAAGTCAAGAAAGGCATTTTTCAGTGTGTTCCATGAGTCTTGTTTTCTCTTTCTAATAAAATGTCATGAATTTCATCCTGTATAATGTTGATAATAAGTAGATTTGAAGACAGCAATCACATTATGAAGCCAAACTAATTACACAGAAACATTGCTTAATATTATTTCCATGATGAAAGACCTGGTTTTTTACTACAGGAATCTGATGTCTACAGATTAGCTAACCACTGAAGTAATGGGAGTCTTTGTTCTCACTTCAAGGGGCTAGAGATTAATCCATAAAGTTTCCACTGTAAGATTTCTCTGGACTTGATCTTTGGTATACCTTCATGAGATTTACTGAGTTTCTTCCACACAGCTCAAGTCATAGCAAAGCCCCACTGAAAGTTCTAAATAAATCAAGGAGAGAGAATGCCATAGAAGGTAAAACTTGTCCATCTGCAGCTGTGTGAATGGAAGAAGCTTGTTCATCTCCTTTCTTTCCCCAGCTGCTTATCTCCAGTCTCTAGAAATGCTCATCACCCTTCTGAATTTTTATCTGTGTAATCGCTCTCTAAACATTTCAGTTTACTTGACAGTTATCTGCTATTTAAACTCCTTAAATTAACTTCACGTTTTTCCTGAAAAAGGTCACAAAGAGCTTAAAGAGGGATCTTAATAGTCAAATCTGACAGGGAGTAGTTGTTGGAGAATGGCTCGAATCTAAAGGACATGGATCTATGGAACAACTGTTTGAGCAAAATGTGTAGGCCGTACTCCATCTTGTTGCTTATTGCTCACAGATAGTTTTTAGGCTGATGTGTTGCAGCTGTGTTATCAAACTACAGGATGTGCCAAGGTTACTCTGTCCTTGTGGTTGTCCTTGCAGCTGTATTTAACAGGATGGAAACAAGGAGCTAATTAGAGAGAAGTTTGTGGAACTGCGTGTAGAATTAATTACAAGTAGGCGTGACATTATAATCGAGCTTTTTACCTTAAACCAATTAAATGATGACACTCATGCATATTTACCTAAGATGTACCAATAGAATTATGCCACTTGTGCATATTTAGCCAAAGATGCTATATAAGCTGTGTTTTGAACAATAAAGTTGAGACTTGCTTATCAGTCATATTGATTGAGCGGGTCTTCCCTCGCCGGCTTCGCCGTGGGCTCTCCCTGACAAGTTCCTGACAAGTAGTGATGAGCAGGTAGGTGCAGAATGAGGGCTGAGGACAGCAATTGTCTTTCCTGAAGGAAATTACTATATCCTGAAGTACAATGATTTGAATCAGAACAAAATGGGTGAAACCAAACCATCAAGTTAACCTGTCTGTGTTACCAGCACAGAAGTGAGGGAAAAGTAACACTCAAAACCTCAGGATTGAGAAAAAAAAAAAAAAAAAAAGTGAGGTAAGAATTGAGTTTACTGAACAAAGTCAGATAAATGTAGTACAAAATGTGCAATTACCTTAGCCTATTTCCAGAAAATGTACAGCACAAAACAGCAGCAAGCAGAAGCAAGTGAGCTAAAAGCCCAAGCCAGAAGACAGCTCCCCCATCCCTCCTTGTCCCACCACCATCCCAGAGGAAAAGAGAGTAAGAAATTCAGATGTGGCTTCACAAGTGCTTCATATAGAGTAAGGCTCTCCCTGGTCCTCTTTGGTGCTGCTGTCTACTTTTCCTAATAGAGTCTAACACGAATTAACCAATTTTTTTCATTGAAGTTTATTTATAGCCTATAAATATATTTTCCTTAGTTTCACATTGTCTAGCATGAGAGCTCAGGGCTGTGGTTTGTAAAAAAGGTGAGCCTAGAGCTCAAAACTAAACAATCCAAAGTGTATTTCACACAAAAAGCTTAAGTAAATGGATAATTTCAGTTTTTCTATATCTCTCTTCATCACCTGTAAAATAATGTTGCTCAATCTCTCAGGAATGCCACCAAAATAAATCAATTAATGTTTATGATACACTCACATTCCCTAGAGGAAAAACTCATTAAGAGATAAATAATTGCGTCTTTCGATCAACATTTGATTAATGCGCAGAAGAGACAAAGACTGAATAGTTATAGAATACATTGTAAAAACTTCTTGTTAACTAAACTCCATATATTTTGGATAATGAATAAAGGAAGGTATAGCAGAAAAGATAAGTGCATGTTTATATTACATAGTTTGTGTCATAATGTATATGAAGAACTCAAGCTATTAATTACAAAGAAATATTTTTAATTGTTTAACTTTGAATTGCAAATTTAAAACTCAAAATTCTTATGTATAAGGATGAAGGTGCTCTTAAAAGCAGAAAGGAACTCTATGATATGTGTGATTTCAGTATATAAAGTTGCTAATATGTCACTGAATTAATGGAATAAAATAAACTTCATATACACACCCCTTCATACAGAAATATGCACAACAGATAATAACAGAGATAAACTTTTTGTGCTTCTAGCAACTTAGATTTAGACAGCTTTTATGCAAAGTATCATCTTCTATTGCAGGTATCTCTATTGATATATAAACACACTAGTTTTTATTAATTTAGATCTTAAATTTTATCATAAGCAATAACACAACATAAGTGAGATAGAATAAAATAAAATATGAAGATATCGATCTTAAATGTCTTAATTTCTGAGGTATTTAATATACAGTTTCTGAATTATATTACAGCACAATAGGAAAACATTCTCATCAACAGTTCAAAAATAGAAGCACTATGATTAAAAGCATGCCTAATGCAAAATATGCCATAATCACTTTCTAGTCTTTTACTGCTTGAATATTTTTGTGGTTGACAGAGTCCTTTGGGAGGCCTCTCTGAAGGTCAAAGATGTCTAGGAAGGCTGGACATTCTTCAAGAAGGACATCTTTAAGTTGTAGGAACAGGCCCTCCTTGTGTACTGAGAGATGAGCCAATGGGGAATAAGATTGGCCTAGCTGAACAGAGATCATTGTCTAGAACTCAGAAAGAAAAGGAGAGTCTAAATGCATACACCAAAGGATACTGAGGGAGCTGGCAGAAGCACTCACCAGACCAATTTCAATCATTTATCCTGGCTATGGGTGGAGATCGAGTTAACTGGAGACTGGCAAATGTGATGCCTATCTATAAGAAGGGCTGGAAGGAGGACCTGAACAACTGAACAGTCCTGTCAGCCTGACCTTAGTGCCAGGGATAATTATGGCACAGATCATCTTGAGTACCTTCCTGCAGCATGTACAAAACAACCAGGTGATCATTCCAAGTTGCAATGAGTTTATAAGTGGCAGGTCCTGCTTGACCAACTTGATCTACTTCTATGATAAGGTGATCCACTTAGTGGATGAGGGAAAGGCTGTGGATGTTATCTACTTGGACTTCAGAAAAAGCTTTCAAAGATGTCTCCTACAGCATTCTCCTGGAGAAACTGGCTTGGATGTGTGTGCTCTTCACTGGAAAAAAAATTGATTGAATGACCAGGCACAAAGTCTTATGGTAAATGAATTTAGATCCAGTTGGTGGACAGTCACAGGTGATGTCCTCCAGGGTTCAGTATTTGGGCTAGTTCTCTTTGATATATTTATCAATGATCTGGATGAGGGGATTGAGTGCACCTTCAGGAAGTGCTCATGACACTAAGTTGGGCAGGAGTGGCGATCTGCTTGAAGGTAAGAAGGCTCTGGAGAGGGATCTGGATAGGCTGAATTGGTGAAGTTCGTGAAGGGTTTAGAGCAAGAATCTTATGAAGAGCAGCTGAGGGAACTGTTGCTTTGGGTTTTTTTGGTATGGAGAAAAGGAAGCTGAGGGAAGATCCTATTACTACAACTTCTTGAAAAGAGGCAGTAGTGAGTTGGGGGTCAGTCTCTTCCTCAAGGCAACAAGTGATAGTGTGAGAGAAAATGGCCCAAAGTTGCATCAGAGAAGGTTTAGTTTGGATGTTACGAAAAGTTTCACTGATGGAGTCACTGTCCCTGGAGGTATTTAAGAGACAGTATAGATCATAGAATCATAAAGTCATTGTGTGGTGCCAAGGCACATGGTTCACTGGTAACTTGCTAGTGGTGGGTTAGTGGTTGGGCTTGGCAAGCTTAAAGATCTCTTCAGACAAAAATGATTCTATGAATGTATGTTTATTATCTCTTCTAAGTTCCAGTAAAACATATTATTAAAAGACATTAAAAGCTAAACATTATTATTAAAATATGTACAGTTTCTATAATATTATTTACTCCCTTTTATTTTTAAAAGAAGAATATTGTCATTCATCTCAGAATTTTGAGGGAGCTTTTAATTTTATATTAGGTTTTACAGATTATACATAACTGATATATCAGTGTTATTTTATATTGGTATTCAAAAGCTCATACCATTGTTATCCAGACCTTGCTATAGTACAGTAATATGCCTTCCTAAGAGAATTGTTAGATTGGCTGTTATAAAAGTTAGCTGTTTTCTTAATGGTAGTAATATAAATAAACTGTTAAAGAGAATCATGCAAATTAGAAAGGCAGTGGAAAGATTGCTAATATATCTAATCTAAATCTACAAGTTTAAAATCTAAAAGCTTAAATCTAATTTATCAATGTACAATTATACCTCAAGAAAGTATATGTTTTAGCACTTGATAAGATCTATTTTTAGGTATCCCAGAGGATATTCCAATAACTGGATGAAACCTCATCTGTTTTAACATAAATAAAGCAAAAATATTTCTGACACGTAACAAAGAAATAAAACAACTTTCCTGAAGTAGACATATTCTTACTAGTTTATAGAGCTCTTTATGCATAAAATAACTGAGAATAATATTTAAAGAAAACAAATTCAAAGCCAAACAACAGTGCAATTATCCCACTTCTGTCTTATATATGTAACACAAATGTCAGCAGGAAGCTATCAGGGAATAGTTAGAAAATAGTATGTGCTTTGTTAATCTACACTCATGGGTTTTTTTTCTTTTTAGTTTGGGCACTAGTATTTTGCTTATGAATATGAAGTTAGTAGTCATTATCCACACTGACCCAGTTTGACACAAAAGGAAGAAAGTGTTTACAGTATCCTCTCTGGTAGTACAAAATCTCAGTACCTAAGAGACTCATTACAAATCCAAACTCATATTTTGCTTAGCTTGGATCACATATATAGATATATTTTGTGAGAGTATCACAGCCAATTAATATACAATATTTTGAAATTATTTTCTTTCAGTCTTATGAAGAATATTTAAATTTGTATAAAATATTTAAACAAATAAAGGACTGTATGAAGAAGTATCAGACAGATTTCAAAGTTTATTAAGTAGGTGATCTCTTGGGACACACTTGGGATAATTGGCACTGCTGAATGTATTCCCTCTTTTTCTTCCCAAGGAAAGAAAAAAAAAAAAAAAAAAAAAAGACTTGTCTTAAGCAAATAGATATGGAATATGGCTTGGCTTGGCTTGGCTTCCAGAACTAAAATTAACCAGGTTGGAAAAGACCTTTGAGATCATCAAGTCCAATCTATCACCCAACACCATCTAATCAACCAAACCATGGTATTAAGAGCCTCATTCAGGCGACTCCACCGCCTCCCTGGGCAGCCCATTCCACTGGCCAATCTCTCTTTCTGTGAAGAATTTCTTTCTAACACCTAGCCTAAACCACCCCTGATGCAGCTTGAGACTGTGTCCTCTCATTTGTCACAGGTTGCGTAGGAGAAGAGACCAACCCCCACCTGGCTACAACCTCTCTTCAGGTAGTTGTTGATGTCAATAAGGTCTCCCCTGAGCCTCTTCTTCTTCAGGCTGGTATTCTGAACCAAGCATTGCTTCTCTTTAATATTTTTTGAAAAAATTGATTCTTCCGAAGGGCTCCAACCTAGGCATTTCATTCCTGCTCTATAACAGCTGCCTAACTGCCTATCATGGTATCTATAAATGTTATTCTTAGACATGTCAAATTTTCTTTGCATTTAATACATAATATTAGACTATGAGATGACACCTAAGAGTTAGATGCCTCATTCTTGCATATGTGCCTGACATTAGATGTATTAGACATTTACAATTAGGTATTAAATATTAGAATTAGATATTCAAATCTGGGGTTTTTTGTTGGTGGGGTTTTTTTTGTTTTTCCCAGTCTTTTTTTTTTTTTCTTTTTATTTCCTCAGCTAAAGCATCTCAATGAAGTTACTGAGTTTAATTCTATTTTTTTTCCTCAATATTATTTCTCCTCTGTGGAAGAATCTGTACTCTGAAGCAAGCCAAAACTGTTTGCCCAATCTTGGGGAAAATTAGAGCTGTGCAAACACTGTTGTTTCATTCTGCTTCAAATAGCTTGGGGCTTTCAGTTGCACACCCTTTTCTCAGCTACTTCATTGACCTGCTCCATATGGTCTAATATTCCCTGTTGGCAATGTTTCCTATATTTGCAGGCATTTTATATCACCAAAAAGCATGAAGAAACCCAAGGGAACTGAACAATCAGACCCTGTGGGGTTACTGTATTTCTGTTCATAAAGAGAACAGGATTTCTCCTAGGCAAAGAGCATTGTCCTGTCTTTACTATTCATCTTCAAGAATGCATTTGAGAAGTAAGTCTGCAGAAACAGTATATTAGAACTTTGGCTAAAAATCAGTTGAATAGTCATTGCAAGCCCATGGCAAACCCAGAAAGCCTGAGTGACTACAGGCAGAGAACGAAAGAATGTTCACAGGACACTTAAGTTTAAATACATATAAGTGTCATTTGGGGCTTAGGATCTATTTAAGGACCTCTCAATTAGAAAAACAAAAGCATAAGCTTTTCTAATAGTTACCTGCCCTGCCTTCTAATGAGCCAGCTACTTATCAGAAAACAGTACTTCATGGGACAAACTTGGGTTTTGGTTCAGTAAGATAATGAACCTTCTGATCAGAAATTCATAACATACTGAAGTGAATGACAGATAACATACTGAAGTGAATGATGGCTCCACAGTCTGTGCTGTCCAGAATTACTTTGTTTTCTGACACCTTTAATCACTTGAAGAGATTTTATACCTAAAAAGAATGTGACTTTACACTTTTTAGCAGCATTGGTTGTCCTTGTGTACACTAAACTTCGCAAGCATTTGTTCAGGGTCCTTTCTCCCAAGTAAGGAACACTTTTCTCCAGCTGCAGGTCACTCAAAGCTAAAAAAAGATTCCAGAGATAAGGCAAGCCAGCAAGTTTATCAGCAGTTTAATTCCCCAAGAGGGCACCAGGGGCCATTACATGGCCATTAACATAACCAGCACTAGAGTCACAGATAAAGTAGAGGCAGCCAAGCAGCCAGCCAAGAAATCAGCCAAGGGCTTTGAGACAGACACAGATGTTGCTGCTAAAAAATTTATTCCAGTCCTTGGCTGAGTCCTTTATCTGTCAATTCTGTGTCCTGTATGAGGCCCCAGCTGTTAAGATTGCTGATGAAAGGAGAAGATGGGAAAAAGATGAGCTGCATTTAGATGACCAGTGATACAATTCCTTATAAAGAATTGTTGGTTATTATCTTAAATTGTTGATGTATCTTTTAAAAGATACTGTCAACCTTTTCTGGCAAAGCTTTCAAAAATTTCCCTTAAGTTAGTTGTAATGGTCTACTGCTTCTTCCTGGGAACCATGAACCCTGTAGTATTCAAAGGCAAACTGTGCTCTCTTACACAGGGGGATTTGTCCTACAGGGAACATAACCTACAATAGAATGGGCATCATGGATTAGCTACCTCTAACCACAGTTGCTTGACCAACAGCATGACAATACTTTAGCTTGCAAGGAACAGAGTGGCTGAATAGATTTCATTGTTTATTTCTTGCCCTTTAAAGATTCCATATTGGATTTTCACATTGGATAAATGGTCCATTTTCCTCAAGAATTTGACATTTCTCTGCTTTTCTTCACACTTCCCCAAACCACACTGTTAGCGATGGTCCCAAGGTCTGTTTATGATTTGAAAGCTCTGGCATGTACTCTTGCATTAGTTTTCTTTCTCTACAATACTTAATCAGTGAAAAACATTCCTTTTCTATCATATGCAATAATAATCATTTCTTTTGAAAAATTACATTATACAAGGTTTTCTTCCATGTCATCAAAGAGAGCAACAATAACACTTATACAAACTTTAATATTCTTATTTAATACTATCAATATTCTTATTTAATACTATCATATAACAATACAGGTAGATAGCAGCAAGCTGAATTGTGTATTTATCTTATCACAGGACAACTCAGGTAATACAAATTGGTTTTAGTGGAAACGTTTGTATCCAAATACATATAAACATATATTGTGCTCTAAAATTGTACTTATTGATTAATAGATGAAAATACTAATCTTTCTTTCTTCTCTCTATTTCTGCTTTGCAAAATATGAGTTTCCTGTTTAACCTCCTTTCACCTTAATGATAATTTTCAGTTACAATCTATTTTTTTTTATTTCCTCGTTGTACTCTTAATACATCTTGACCAAATTTCTTTCCTTTCCATAACAAATGACTTACTGCACTCTGACCTTTTTAAGGCTATATCCAGCTGCTCCTTCTTATCTTTCAGAGATAACCCCTGAGGGCTTGAGGACAACTGCTCCTTTCTGCTCTGGTTAATACTGTTACCATAAATTCCTGCAATGTTTTGTCATCTACCCTGCTTCACATCAAGCTGTTCCAGAGTATATTGGGCACCAAGAAACTGTGTTACAGTGTAATGCAACAAACCTTTAGGCAGTTATAATAATTTGAAAGAGTAAATTCAAGAATGAAATGCACTTTCTGGTCCATCACAGAAAACCTCTGATTTGATACTACTACTTGCCAAAATTCATAGGAGCTTTTTTAAGTGAATACTCTTCCTTCCTCCATCCCTCCCACTCTTCCTCCCTCCCTTCATTCCTTCCTCCATCCCTCCCACTCTTCCTCCCTCCCTTCATTCCTTCCTCCATTCCTTTATTCCACATTCCTGCCTTTCTGCCATCCTACTTTCTATTCTTGAACTAGAACACAGTGCCAAAGAGTACAAAAAACCCCCAAAACAAACAAACCAAAAACCAAAACAACACCAATTCAAAGAAATAATTTAATTTTTAAAGCAGTCATCTAGAAAAGGCAAGTTTTATTATCTCAACTGAAAATAAAGCAAGAATTGAATCAATCTAATCCATTTCCCAAGAAGTTTTTCTAACTGGTATACTATTTTATCAAGAAAATGGAGAAACAATATAACTGATTCTCTTTTTTCAGCTATGCTTTTTTACAGATAAATAATTTGTCAGTTCTTTTTACAAACAATTGTACATAGCTACTCTGGGAAGAATATAGTAACATGAAGTCAGTCACTGGGTCACTATTCTGAAATCTTGAGCAAATCATCAAACCCAGAGAAGGATTGTTTTCTTGGAGTTTTTTTTTTTCCACATTTTTTCTTGTTTTTCTCTAAGTAGCTTCCTGTGGTAGACATACCTTCAAGGATTCTGCTATTCATAGAAGCACTGGAATGTTCTTAATCCAGTAAAAACATTCCTAAACCTCCTTATTCACTTTTTAGAGCTGTGGGACTAAGCAACTTTTCTGGATTTCACTCAGAAACTATAATAATGAAAAATACCTAGCCTCCCCAAAAATATCAAAACACCAGACAATGATCTTTAAAGGCAACATCATCCATTATATCATTGTATTAGGTTTTATAATTGCCATATGAAGTGTCAGTTCTGATAATTAGGCATGGACTACCTGTATTTACACTGCAGGATGTTTGCTCTTCTGTGTGAACTGTCATCCTGTGTACACTTCTTAGCCTCATCAGGGGCATCTGTATACCACAGTTTTGCCTGCAGTGCTGGTCTTCAGACATTCAGTGAGGAATTTACTACAGTAATGACTTCTTATATGCCAAGATGTCTTGTTTCCTTCTAAAAGAATTAGGGCAGCTGAGGAGAAACAGGAAGAAGCTGGATCCAGACACAGCTCAGATGTGACCTCACACACACCCAACAATGAGGATGCAGACATAGAAAACATCTGTCAGTGCTCTAAGGACAGCCAAGGGACAAACTCAGAAACTTCACTTGCCTTCAAATTCTCCAGAAGACAATGTAACCAATATGAGAAATGAAGGCCTGGATAAATAGGCTAATGACTAGGAAAACACTAATGGATAAGAAACTGAATTCTCACTGCACCAGACTTGAATTTAGACCTCATATTTCCTGAGTAATTTGTCCCTGTTAAGAAGAGGAAATAAGACAATGTGGATTAATTGTGCTCTTGTTTTTCTTTAGAAAACTGTTCTGCTTTGTTAATGACAGAGCACAAAACATGGGAGAGTCAGATTGACTTCTTAGTGCTGTGAGCAATACATTCATTTGGATTATTTCTCCTATGAACTGTGAGTTGTTTTATGAAAGAGGGAACAGATTTGACAAAGTGATTCTGACACACCAGAGGGTTGTGCTGCCATTCACTGAGATTTGGACAGTATGGAGAGTTGGACAGAGAGAAATTTGATGAAATTCAGCAAGGGCAAGTGTAGAGTCTGATGTGTGGGAATCAGTATAGATTGAGGACTGATCTGCTGGAGTGCAGTGAAGGGGAAAGGGGCCTGGGGTTCCTAGTGTATGGAAGGTTGACCATGAGCCAACAATATGCTCTTGTGGCCAAGAAGGCCAATGCCATTCTGAGGTTTATTATAAGGTGTGTTGTTAGTAGGCCAAGAGAGGTTCTCTTCCCCCTCTATTCTGCCCTGGTAAGGCCACATATCGAATACTGTGTCCAGTTCTGAGCCCCTCAGTTCAAGAAGGACAGGGAACTGCTTGAAAGAGTCCTGTGAAGAGCCACAAAAATGATAAAGGGAGTGGAACATCTTCCTTATGAGGAGACACTGGGGAAGCTGGGTCTCTTCAGTTTGGAGAAGGGGAGACTGAGGGATGACATCATTAATTAAATTAATTAATTAAATGTGTAAAGGGTGAGTGCCAAGAGGATGGAGTCAGGCTCTTCTCAGTGATGCCCAATGACAGGACTAAGGGCAATGGGCGGAGGCTGAGGTACAGGAAGTTCCATGGAAAGGAGGGAAAAAAAATTCACTGTGAGGGTGACAGAACACTGGAACAGGCTGTCCAGGGGGGTTGTGGAGCCTCCTTGGAGGTATTCAAAACCCACCTGGATGTGTTCATGTGTGATCTGGTATAAGCGATCCTGCTCTGGCAGTCTTCAGTCTTCAGTCTTCAGACTAGAAGATCTTTCACGGGCCCTCCCAGCCCTTAACATTCTGTGATTCTGTCATTCTGTCATCTGCCCAGGGCAGTGGTTGAGTCACCATCTCCAGAAGCGTTTAAGCAGTGTGTGGATCTGGCACTTAGTGACATGGTATGGTGTTGACCTTTCAGTGCTGGGTCAAAGATTGGACTGGATGATCTTTGAGGTCTCTTCAAACCTGATGTGTTCTGTGATTCTGTGATCTTCATACAAAGAGGCTGACCTTTAAATTAGTTTGAAGACTATTTAGATTTAAAGATTTCAAAGCTGTTAATTTTCTTACCTGAAACAGGCTGAATATGCTGTAATGAAAAATCAAGCAAGCAAAGATTCCAGCAAGCAAAGCAGCGACAAACCTAATTGGCATTCATATAAAGTATTTAAAAAGAAAAGTTTTAAAAAAGGTCTTGAATACTTAAGTGATTCTGATGAGTCAGCAAATCCTACTGTCCCATTTTCAGACTTGATTCAACGTACTTGACTATGCTTTTAGTTTTAAGAATGCATGCAATCCTACTCAAAAAAAAAAATCATGCTTGTCAACATTCCTCATTGAAGTCAATTACATGCCTGAGTGCTTCACATAGTTGAGTTTGGTATGAATATGTGTGTGGGCATGAACTAATGAATCTGCATATTGATACTATGCTGTTAGACATAACAACTTTTCGACAACAAAAAAAAGTGCAGCCACAAAAGCTATTTTATGTTTTATGTCAGTACAGGCATACAGCCCTTTTCAATGTGGAACTTAATAACTGCATATTTAATTTAGTTTGAAAGTCATACTAATTCTGTGACAAATTGTCATTTACATAAATGTAGCTGACTGCAAATTTTTTGCTTACTACATTTCTGCCCTGCCTTGTATTCAAACAATTTTTTAGTGGAATATTTGCAGAAATATCACTTTCAATGTGAAAATATAATATATGAAGAAAATAATTCTGAAATTAAATTTCCTCAGTATTTCTCTTTCACATATGTTTTTATAAATAATCCAGGGGGTGTTTTTTTGTTCTGTTTTGTTTTGGTTGGTTGGTTGCTTTTGGAGTTTGTTTAGTTTTTGGTGGTTGGTTGGTTGGTTGGTTGATTGGTTATTTTTTGGGGGGGACAACTTCCTTTAAGAGCTTTTGCTTCTCTTGCTTCTGTTCTCATGTAAATACACTTCAATCTAGAAGCAAATTACCTGTATCTTGACTTATTCATTGATCTGTAACTGTGTTAAAGTACGCAAAATTCTTCAAATTTCCAGAAATGGTGGAATAAAGTTGATAGGACGGAGTGTCAGTTTCCATGTATTTGAGTGTCATGAAGGCATCACATGCCCAGAATTATGCCCCCTGATACCAACTAACTGGTACCAACATGTCCTGGGAAAGTTCCCCCTTTCCACCCTCTTTCAGGAGGGGAAGACAAAGGTTCAGGCACCAGCCTGTCTCCTAAGGGAATAAACAACTGCAGGCACCCATCTCAATGGGATGCCTATGCTCTGTCCATCTAAGGGTATAATTCTAACTTCACCTTTTCTATAGGTGGAAGCAAGTGGTTGCCAAGTGTGCCCCATTGGCTAAGTCCAG
>VXBD01008702.1:168187-196846 GCA_013399975.1 Indicator maculatus
GGAGCCATCCTCGGGCAGAAGCAGATACCCAGCGAGCCCGCGCGATCCGCCAATTTGTCTCACTGCATGTATCTTTCACATGTATAACATCTAGTAACGTTTTATTCAAAGCGCCCGCGCATAGCCGCATGATCATTTCCAACTTAACCTGCCTCGTGATAACATTATAAATATCTCTTACATAGCTAGCAGCCACAAGCGCCTTGTCGAGTCTCCATCTAGTGGACAAGCGGCGGAACTGCACCCTTTCATTCCCTTAATTAGAAATTGACTGTAAATATTATAATTGGCTATGATTGCAAATACTAAATCAATTATGGTCTATATTATTACAACCGTGCATCCAAATCAATATATATAAAGTAATTAATTGAATATTAATAATAAACAACAATAATTTCATAACTCATATTTTCATAATTCATAATTAATAATCACCATCCTTGATCCCTATTCACCGTCTCCATGACATTGAGTTATTTGGGTTTTTTACTTAAATTTGTTCTGGAAAAAAAAAAGAGTTTTCATACTTCTATGTAAGGTTTTTCAGATTAAAACACATGAGAAATTACTTAATTAACATATTTAATATAATTGAAAGCATGGATAAATCACAGTTGCTTGCTGGATCAACTTCAAACTGGAAAGTAAATTTAGTCTATAAACGTAACCGGATCTTTGCCTTATCCTCTGTGCCTTAGCTCTCCATTATTAAAATATAGTAATTATAAGGATAATCCTTTACCATGCAAAATAGCTAATTACTAAGAGATGCTCATTCATTACGATGAGACAATATTTAAGTGCATAATGAAAGAAATATATAAGTACATAGTTAGACTAAACGTTCATGCTAAATGTGTATGGCTACTTGTCAATCACTAGAAATAAATTCTTTATAGTGTTCAGATTTAAGAACAGCTTCTAGCAGAGTTTCACCTGAGTGAAACTTTGGAGGTTGACCTTGGCTGGGTGTCAGGTTCTCATCAAAGCCACTTTGTCACTGCCTTCCTCAACTGGTGTGCTGGGTTCAGTAAAGATAGTGTTGATTTGTCACAAGAAGTTGGGAAGGACCACCCCAGGTTAGCCAATGAGGTATTCCATTCCAGGTATGACCACATGCTTGCTAGATAAGGACAGGGCTGGCACAGGCAGGCATGGCACTATTTGATGTAGACAGCATGGGATGGGATCATTTGGGTTTATACCACTCCCTTTATATATTACTTCATTAGAATTATTGCTATTCCTGTTTTCTTTGTCCTTTGTTCTATTAAACTCTGTGTCTCAAACTACAGGGTTTTGTATTTTGCTCCAAATTTTCCATCCCATTCTACTTGAGGGTTGGGGGTGGCAGGAGGGAAGCTGTGTGAGTGCCCATATAGGGTTTGGCTTTGGCTGGGCCACAACAACTGAACAAGTGAGAGAAAATATAACAAAATGCTTATGGATTGACTTAAGGACAACGAGAGTTCATTCACTAATTAATGTAAAGTAATGGGCAAAACAGACTTACCTTGGGGACATTATTTTAACTTATCACAAATCAAATCAGATAAAAGTAATGAGAAATAAAACTAAATTTTGAAACTTCTTTTCTTCATTCCTCTCTTTTCCTTCTAGGCTTAAATAAACTTCCATTTTTTTGCTATCTACTCTTTGCCTTAAACGGCACAGAGGAATGAGAGTTGCAGTTGGTTCATCATAAGTTCTTTCTGCTTTTCCTTCCTTCCTTCAGGAGGAGAGTTCCTCACACTCTTTGCCTGATCCATGTGTCCCTCCCATGAAAGATAGTTCTCTAACATGAGTCCTTTCCACAGGCTACAGTACTTCACAAAACTGCCTCAGTGTGGGTCTGTTCCCCAGGATGCAGTTCTTTAGGAACACACTGATCCAGTGTGGGTCCCCCAGAAGGTCACAAGTCCTACTAGCAAACATTCTCTAGTGTGGACTCATCGCTTCATGGATGCAAGGGTCCTTACAGGAGTCTGTTCCACTGCAGGCTTCCCATGGGATCACAGCTTCCTTTAGGCATCCACATGCTCTGGTATGGGGTCTTCCATCCACTGAAGGTGGATATCTCTTCCACTGTTAACCTCTATTGCCTGAAAGGGGATAGTCTGCCTCACCATGTTCTTCACCAGAGTCTTCGAGGGAATCTTTGCAGTAGCACTTGAAGCAACTCCTCCCCCTCCTTCTTCACAGATCTTAATATCTGCAGTGTTCTTAGTCTCACACATTCTCACCTCTCTTTCTGGCTACAGTTGCTGTTGTGCATATTTCTACCTGCACCATGCACAGTACAGGTGAGGGGGTTGACCTGCTGGAAAGAAGGTTTGTGGAAAAGAAACTAGGAGTGATGGTGGGCAAGAATCTCAATGAGCCAGCAATGTGTTCTTATAGCCAAGAAGGCCAACAGTATTCTGGGGTGCATTAAGAAGTTTGAGGCCAGCAGGTTGAGAGAAGCTCTTTTTTCCTCTCTACTCTGCCCTGGTAAGGCCTGATCTGGAGTACTGTGTTCAGCTCTGGGCTCCCCTGTTCAAGAGGGATAGGTAAGTACCAGAGAGAGTTTAACAGAGGACCACTAGGATGATCTAGGGACAAGATTATTTCTCTTATGAGGAGAGGCTGAGAGACCTGGGGCTCTTTAGCCTGGATAAGAGAAGGCTGAGAGGAAACCTTATCAATGCATATAAATATCTAAAGGGTGGGGGTCCTAAGGATGGAGTTGGGCCCTTTTCAGTAGTGGCCAGTGCAGAACAAGGGGCAATAGGTCCAAACTAGAACATGGGAGATTTCAATTCTTTATTCTGGGAGTGACAGAGAACTGGACCAGACTGATTTAGCATGAGGATTGAACTAGATGGTCTCCAGAGGTCACTTTGAACTCCTACCATTCTATGATTCTAGACATGCTCATTTTACTAGTTTGAAAATAGCTTTTGTACTCCTTTGCAGCATTATTGTAGTAATAGATTCCTGAGCAAAGGGTAAATTCCTTAGCAAAGGAGAAATAGCAACAGTGTTTAACAACAATTTCACATCTGATAGACAAAAGGAGACTGCAGTTTGGTCTCTTCTCCCAGGCAACCAGCAACAGAACAAGAGGACACAGTCTCAAGCTGCACAGGGGGAAGTTTAGGCTTGATCTTAGAAAGAAGTTCTTCAAAGAAAATGTAATTGCCCATTGGAATGGGCTGCCCAGGTAGGTGGTGGGGTCAACGTCCCTGGAGGTGTTTAAGAAAAGACTGGACAAGACACTTAGTGTCATGGCCTAGTTGATTAGGTAGGGTTGGGTGATCGGTTGGACTTGATGATCTTGGAGGTCTCTTCCAACCTGGCTGCTTCTGTGATTAATTTCATATTTATTCAAATATTGATACTTAAAATTTGCCCATGGACAATAGGAAGCATAACAGATATATGTTCTATAATTTACTACTAGTCCAATTAAATTCTTAACAGTCCAATTAAAATACAACAAACAGTTATTATTGATACGATTGCAATGATAGCAGCATTCAGAAATCACTGACATAGTGAAGACATGGGCTTCCTAGTGTCAATCTCTTTTCTCTGGGGATAGGCTCACTCCTGGTGCACCATGGAGTTGTAGCACCTGCAGGTTCACTCCTCCCAAAGGATAGGGGTGAAAGAGGTAAAGAGGAGTCATTAGCTTCATTAGGTCTTTGCCAGAAAGAACAAGACGCTTACAGTGTAATTTTACCTCAGTCTTGGATCCACTTGGGGCAGGTTTTATAGCTTTTCTTAGCGCAGTCTGCTCCTTTTCCCCCTTGATTTCCATAAAACATTTGGTTGTTTGTACCACTTAGCTACTACTTTTAGCTGCATAATAGTTTCCCAAAACACTATAAAGGAGTTTTTTAATTAGTGACTGCATAATGTTGTCAGACTTTTACCATAGAGAATAATCACACAGCTAAGCTAAGCCAAGTTAGGCAATAGTCACCTTCTCCTAGATAATTACTATAATACATAAAGTTCAGACTCAGACAGGCCAGACAAGACCTTAGGGCCTTCTTTGTCAGACCTACACAATGACTGCTTTAGGAATAAGCATCATAGCCCCTAAAATACAGTCTTCTTTTTACTTTGGTGGCTTGAGTTCAAACCACAAAGCAGAAAAGAAAAGGTATCCTTTGGGCTCAAGCAAAAAGCAATCATATAGAATCTTAGTTCTCTCATTATTACAGTTTACTCTTTCATCAATGTCAAGAATATATAAAGAAGAAGGAACTTTTATATAAAAATACAGTGCAGAGAATATGATCTTAAACCCAGGAAAATCAATACCTATTTTTTTCATTTAATTTCATGTTTTGAATGAAGATCTACACTAACACAAAACGAGATATTGGAACATTGTTTAACTAGGTGATTATAAATCCAAAAATTTAGATTGCACTTTGAAACCTCATAGTGATGTGTCTTTCATGGCTTAATAAGTCATGTGTGAGTGGATATTTTCTTCCTTTTTCATAATTTATTTTAAGCATTCTTGTCTCTCAACTCTTTTTCCCTTTCCAGGACATCTGCTGCCTAAAACCCACAGCAGAACAGCTCCAGATTTTCTAATTTTGTAATTAAAGAAGGCCTGGATTCTCAGGTCTTGCTGTGAAGATCACAGTGTGTGCATTTATGAGCCTGGCATATTTCTCTCACTGACTAGCCTGGTTGTACATTTTTTTTTTATCTTCTCAGAAGTTCAAATCTGATAATTCACAGACTGTTTGTGATGCTGTGAAGGGACCTAGTTCCTTTAAAAGATGACCTTGGAATCAGTTTTAAGAGACAGGATCTAACAGAGGAAAAATAGGTTGTGGATCTCAGTGAGCTATGACATGTGGGTTCATCTGAATAATCCATATTGGATCTGAAGCACAGACATCTGTGGCATCTGAGCTGGCAACTATAGCTTTCTTTTACAGGCAATAGAGATAATTATACTTCTTATACCAACTAAAGATACTATAGATGCTAGCTTAAATATTTAATACTAACATATCTAAAACACTAAAGAAATGAAAAAATATAATATTTATCTTACTTGATTATTAAGGTCTCTTAAAGGAATCATCTGAGATGTAGAGGGTTTTTTTATAGATCTCTAGATTTCTGCTGGTCAGGTTTGGCCAAGGATTCCTGCATACTTATTTTGTATAAGCATGACATTGGTAGATGATTTGAGCAGCAGGAACTGCACTAGATGATAAATTCCAAGATACAATGTTGGTTTCTGGCCAATTTAACCCTATTTCCAGTACTTTGTGTAATTTTCTGTGTTGTAAAAGACCAATTGAAATTTTGTCTATAGAAACATAAGAAAAATGTAAGCTTATCTAAATATTTCCATTCCTTGCCTATTATTTAGAGTACTTAATTTCATTCTGCACTCTCTTTTAATTGTTCATCTCAATTTATTTATAAACAAATTAGTATGATGCAGGAATTCCTTTTACTAGAATACAAGTGCTAGAAATACATGTTAATAAAAAATTGGAATTGGAATACCATCTTTTTACTTTTTCTATCTTCATATAATCAATATCTAAGGAGCTATATTTAAAAGCCAATATAATTATATTCTTTACAGAATTCTGATAACAATTAGAAGTCTTTATCATTAACATTTAAATAAATGTTTCATTTGTGCTGTCATAGATATGACATATATATGGCAGAAATGACAGAACCTTCAGTTTAGCTTTCATAAAACTTTTTCTAAAGTGACTAGTGGAGATTTGTAAATACATTTATAAACACAAAGGAAGATGGAAATTACTAAGAACCATTAATGTTAATTTTCTAAGCGCAACATCTCAGCTACTGTCGGTTATACCACTTACAGATAAGTTTCCCAGATTTATAGATGGTGATTATGCTTATCCTATAGATATGGGTAATAGGGCAGTATCTGTATGTAATCTTCTGTGCTAAAGTGATTGACCTCTAATAGGCTAATTCTTAGGAAACCTTTCCAGCAAATCACTATTAATTGTTGTAAATTATCGTATTTTAATTTAAAAGCAATTTCTGATACTTGCCTCATCCCAAATAAAGTTTCTTCACCAGAACTACACACTACATAACAACAGGAGAATTATCCTGCTCCCTCCTAAGACTGACAAGAAAAATAAAGGTATTGCAGGATATTAATTTATTCGCAAAGCATTAATAAATTTTAAATGGGTTGGGATTTTTGCTTTTAAGTTTTCCTAATATTTTGTTACCTCAATCCCCTAAAAATCTGAAATTATTCAAATTAAATGTGCCATCAGTTCCTTAATCTCTTTACGGAGGTTGTTACTCCCCATTTTGTTTGTTTTTTTGGGGGGGTGTTGTTTGGTTTTGTTTGGGGTTTTTTTGGGGTTTTTTTTATTTTTTTTAAACTTCAATTTCATTAGGGCAGCTCATAAATAGCAGCATGTTATACACGCTTTAGTGTATAGTGATGATACTGAGAAAAAATAATTTTCTTCCTAATAAATTAGCAGTAGATCAGATATTTTCAAGCTAGTTGTCACTCAAAGAAGTGACTATTTTTAACAATTTGTAGAAGATTAAATTGGGGGAAATATTTTAATTGAAATTTGAGAATAAACATTTCACAGTGTAAGTTATCTTAAAAAATTTGATTATCAAATATGGTATTTATTTTTGCAGTAAAGTTTAATTCAGAGGTAACTTGCATAACAAAATACATGACAAAATTTGTATAAATTTGTAGTAAATAAAAGAACAATAGAAAGCTGACAAAACTCTGCAGTTACCTAAGGGAACTAAAGATACTTGCTTTGGGAATATTTGGCTACTGCCACTTGTGTTTTATTAAATTGTATGTAACTATATCTATAAAATTCATTCTAGTGTTGTAAAACTAGCTGACACCATCATTACAGGATTAGTCATCATTGTAGTGACTTTAGAAACTGAGAGCTACTTCAAAATGCCAGGAAAGAAAAAGGAAAAGAAGGAGGAAGAGGAAAAAGAAAAAAGAAAAAGGAAAAGAAAAAGAAAAAGAAAAAGAAAAAGAAAAAGAAAAAGAAAAAGAAAAAGAAAAAGAAAAAGAAAAAGAAAAAGAAAAAGAAAAAGAAAAAGAAAAAGAAAAAGAAAAAGAAAAAAAAAAAAAAGAAAAAGGAAGTCATTACTATTAAACACTTTTTTGTTTTGTACACATTGAATGAAGATTGCTTCATCTCTGTTTTGAATGACCAATGCCTACATAAAACGAACAACGTTCAGGCTTTAAAAATCTAGACAATATTAAACACCTGAGACTTTTGTGCCATATAGAGTCCCCCTCTATTGTCTTGTTATGTAGTAAGAGACATATAATGAACGATGTCTTTAGTATGTTTCAGTATCTCTCTCAGTATATTGTCTGTCTTGTCTGTCTTTTGTTAGCATTGTTACTCTATCTAAATATTTTTTCCTACTGTACGTGAATTAACGCATAGGAAATAAACATTCCTAAGGCATTTACAGACATATTGTCTTCTATGATGTCTAGTATTTACCAAGAATGTAGCTGATCTGAAGTCCCTATGTATTTTACTGTTTGGGTTTTTTTTTGTTGTTGTTGTTGTTGTTGTTGCAATTGTTGGTTATTTGGTTTGGTTTTGTTTGTTTGTGGTTTCGGGTTTGGTTTGTTTTTTTCTTTTAAGTAAAGTAGTTACATAAAACATTATTTTTTAATTTCATTTAAAATGCATATGTGGGAAAGGGAATCCAGAGCATTATTGGCATTGAAGTTGTGTAAAGTATTTCCTCTGAGTCTTGTGAAAGAAATCTTGGTAAGGATTAGTATTAATCCTGAGGGATTTTATGGAACTGTAAGACATTTCATAACACAATTACAGGAATATAAGATTTTTTTTTTTGTAACTGAAGAAAATGTTATTATCATATATTGTCATAATAGTTGTTGCCAAAATTCTTTCCACATATCTTAAACTTCTCTTAGGATCTATTCTCTTCCCTAAAAGAAATGAACTGTCCTATGAACATAAGGAAAGACTGGACACTGAATTAAACCAGATTTCTAACTTCAGGCATTTGAAACTATGTGAAATAAAAGGTATTCAAAATCACTTGAGAATATAGTGTAAGTTTTTAGTTAAATGTAGAGATACTGAAAATAATAAAACATTAATTCTGACATGTTATGGTTGAGATTCCTGATCAATGTGATCCCCCAGGCAAGATGAAGAAAGGTATGCATAAGTTTATACGTAGATAGAGAGATGGCAAAACCAGTATATTTTTTAAGTACTTTACAGTCTTATTAGCTTGTAGACAATGGCACATAAGGACATAGTTTAGTAGTGGACTTCGTAGTGTCAGATGTCTGGTTGGACTCAATCAGCTCAAGGGTCTTTTCCAACCTTAATGATTCAATGAGACTATTTCCTTCATTCACCATTCATCATTCTCATTCATGGGAAACCTGAGGAAGTAAATTTAAATAGATATTTCCAAATCATAAAATGTTAACTTAGGACATTGTTAAGGGCCAGGGCTGGCCTGGTCTCTAGCCAAAAGACAGACCCTTTCTATTAAGTCCTTTCTTCTCCCAAAGGAGGAGAGAAAGAGAATAAGGGAGAAGCTTTGTCGTTCTTCTTCACCTCCTTGTCCAGGCCCATTAGGTGACAAATGAAAGCACGAACCCCGTTGCCGCATAGTGACAAGATTCCAGAAATACAGAGAGCTGAGAATCTCGGAATTTCTCCCCAGAACTCCTTTACTGCTGTGTTATAGAATCCCCAACATTACTTAGTCTCAGAGTCCCACTTACAGAAGTCCCAGAAGCTCTTAACAGACGAATCAGCTAACAGAAGTCCCAAACATATCCCTTGCAGCATCCATACACCGAAGCTCTAGCCAGATGAAGTAATGAACTAACAGAAGTCCCAAACATATCCCTTGCAGCATCCATACACCGAAGCTCTAGCCAGATGAAGTAATGAACTAACAGAAGCAGAAGTCCCTAGCAGCCCTAACTGAAGATCTCTAACCAAAGAGAGAGAGAGCAAAAGAACTGTAGGAAATAAGGGTGTCAATAGTTCAGACATTATCATTTTATTTAATAAAGTGCAGGAAGATATACTACAGCATATAGTAGACAGAAATTATATATAGCACATCCAAAGCCATGGTAAGTCATTCTTTCTGTATGTATAACAAAAGGACAAATGAAACTACCATCCGTCTGTTTGTTAATACACATTGATACAACTTAAAACTTTTCTTCACTTTTTATTGTCTTTTATGTGACTTATTTTTCATTAAATGGTGTGCCTTTTCTTCCTTGTATGTGTCTATCTTATTTTATTTCATTTTATTTTTAAATGATGATCTTGAATACTGAATAAAGCTCTTTCATTGCTGATTTCTAGGTCTTTTTTACCTGAAAATTCACAATAACATAAAAACAAATAAAACACAAACAAACAAAACCCCAAAAAAAACCCAACACACACTGTTGCATCTCTATTCCTTCAGATTTTTCTTCCAAAGCCTTCCTTTAAAATGTCATGTAAAGACTTCTATGTACACAACCACTCTCAGTATATATAAATTCTTCAAATATTAAAGAACCATGTCATATATCTGTAAGACTGAGTAACAATTTTCAAATAGACTCTTATCTTTAATTTTTACTTCAATCTTAAAACAGCTGACTGTTTCCCATTATGCTGAATGTGCTTTCTTGCTACCAGAGAGGGCTGTGATTACAAAGTGTATATCACCATATAGGAATCTTGACAGTTCACCTTAGTCTGCAAAACTCCACACTTCAAGACAGTACCTGATCTGAAATATTTCAGTACTAGCAAAGTTGTCTGCCCACAGCCTTTTGCATTTTATGATTTCCATTCCTTGGGTAAAGAATCCTTTTTTTGGAAAGAATTGGAAGGAGGGTAGGGATCATCTTTTTTTTTTTCTTTCTTTCTTTCTTTCCTGGGGGTGGTTAATTTATTCTACTCCTTAGCAGTAAATCCCAAATTTAGTCTGTTGTTTTGGGGTTTTTTTTGTACTCCTGACATCTGTTTTTGAATTATTATTTTTTTTAATGAAACTTTGTTTCAGAAGTTTGTCCTCATCAGATTTTATATTAAAGAGTTTGCCCTACAATTTAGTAGAACTATTTTTTTCTCAGCCAAACAAAAATAATTTATAATAATTCAGTAAGACCAAGCTAAGTGGTAAGGTTAACTCACCTGAGGGACAAGATATCATCCAGTGGGACCTGCACAAACTTGGAAAGTAGGATTGTGTGAAATTCATGAGGTTCAACAAGGCCAAGTAACAGGTCCTGAACCTGGATGGGTACAACCCCCACTACCTATATAGGTTGGGTGATGAAGATCTTTGGACTAGCCCTGCAAGAAGGACTCGGAGGGTACTGGTGGGTGAAAAGCTAGTCATGAGTTGTCAAAATGTATCTGCAACCAAAAAGGCCAACTGTATCCTGAGCTGCGTCATAAGAATCATAGCCAGCAGTATGAGGGAGATGGTGTTGATCCTGTGCTCTGCTCTGATGAAATCTCACCTGGAGTACTGTGTCCAGCTCTGAAGTCATCAGCACAAAAAGGACATGGGCCTGTGGCAGTAGGTCAAGAGGAGGGCACAAAAATAATCAGAGGGTCAGGACCACTCTCCTGTGAAGAAAGTCTGAGAGTGTTGTTCAGCCTGCAGACAAGAAGGCCCTAGGGAGACCTTGTTGCAGCCTTTTAGGTACTTAAAGGAGGCCTATAACAAAGATGGCGACAGTCTGTTTAGCAGGGCCTGTTATGACAGAACAAAGCTGATGGTTTTAAACTAAAAGAAGGTAGAATTAGACTAGATATAAGGAATATTTTGTTTTATTTTACGCTAAGGGTGATTGAACACTGGTACAGGATGCCCAAAGAGGTGGTAGATGCCCCATCCCTGGAAACATTCCATGTCAGGTTGGATGGGGCTCTGAGCAACTTGACCTAACTGAAGAAGTTCCTTCTAATTGTGAACATTCTATAATTCTATAAAAGTTAGTTAGTATAAGAAAACATAAAATGTTTTTTGTGTCTTTTGTTTGCTTAGAAAAGGTTTGCATGTGTTTCAGTGGTCACATAAATATATTTTTCTCTTTGTTGCATGAACTTGAATCTTGAGACTGTTCTTGAGATTCTATGGATGTTTGGAGCATCACTGAAACTAAAACGTCAAAATCTGACAGAAAACAGAGGCGTTTTTTGACACAAAGTCAAAAGACTTTTTGATTATTCTTTTGGCACTTTTGAAACTAGCTTTCATGAGGTGATTGAGGGGCTCAGGACAGGCAGCTGTAACAAGACTGCTGGAAAAAATCCATGTGCCAGGTGCTGGTTGGTGGAAGCAAGCATTGCTGGAGGCAGGTGTGCATGGGAGTCTCTAGTAAACTCCAGACTGGACCAGCCAGTGAGTAGTAGGAGGCCAGTGAGTAGGAGATCCCATGTCCAGAAAGGGATATCAGGTGGGCACATAATTCTATGCTGGTGCTCAGAGGAACCTGTGAGTGTTGGGTGGCTGTGGAATGAGCGTGTGCAGCAGGCACATGGCTGGACCAGCTGGTGAATAACAGACCCAAAGGACAGGTAAGTGGCATCATGATCTGAGTAGAGGTGCAAGGCAGGCAGAGGGAACACACCAATGCTTGGGGCATTCATGGATGAGTGCGTGATTCTGAACATCAATTATCTCTTAAAATGTTACCTACCTTGGTCTCCTTTTTGCTACATTTTTTCTTTAGTTTTTTAACAGTGATTAATTCCAGTTTAATTACACAAACAAGCAAACAAATAAATCTTCTTGGCATAGAAAAGTTACAAACAAACAAACCCCAAAAAGCCCACACATGAGTCAGGGCTATATGTTAAACATATTAAAATATAGTTTCAATTTTCATTTAAAGATATAAACAAAGAATCATTAATAAAATTTCATCAATAAATGAGGAGATGTTGTCAACAGAATGAAATATTGTCATAGGATCATGGTTTCCTGTTCTTTCCAAACACTGCGTAGTATATTCATTCCCAAAGTATTAAATATGGATTGTATGGCAATGTTCTATTAAAATCCATTTTTCTCCATTAGACAAAATGACTTGTAGTCATTTGTTCTAAATCCTAGTATTCATGACAAAGTTACTCATCATTATAGCTAAATATGAGATTTGCAGTTGATTTATGAAAATAGCAAAGTATTTTATTGTAAAAACTAAAGTTTTCTTATGATTGACAACTAATATGCTTTATACTTTTATAATTCTCTTATTTAAAAAAACATTGGTTTTGGCAGCATATGTATTAAAGTCTACCAGTAAATCTAGCACCAGAAAAATTGGGAGCAAACAGCCAGCTGAAGATGAGTGAGTCGTGCGTCCAGGTAGCCAAGAAGGTCAACAGCATCCCAGCTTGTATCAGAAAAGTTGTGGCAAACAGGACTAAGGAAGTGATCATGCTCTTCTACTTGCCACTGATGAAATGACACCTTGAATACTGTGTTCAGTTTTGGGTGCCTCACCACAGGAGGGATATTTAGGTCCTGGAGCACGTCCAAAGAAGGACAACAAAGTGGATGAAGGACCTAGGACTCAGGTCTTAGAAGGAGTGATTGAGTGTCCTAGTTTAGAGTGGAATAGATTGCCAAAACAAAGTTGAATGGATTTGGTGAGAAGTGGAAGTAGGATGGTGATTAACTTTGTGGGTATAATTCTATTCCAAAATGCAAAAAGAAAAGAAAAAGGGAAGGGAAGGGAAGGGAAGGGAAGGGAAGGGAAGGGAAGGGATCTATATGTGAACTATGCATCTACATAGTTCTTGAAAATAAGGATGTAGGGTTCTATTTAGTCAGAGACACAAAATTGTACAGCTTTAGAGTACTCTTGATAATCTGCAGTCACTGATTGTACCCATTATTAAATTTTCTGATCATCTTAGAAAATAGAGTTGGAGGACTAATCCACTGCCCAGATGCATGTAACTAAGGGTGAAGTTAATCTTTCTAGAAAACAGTGTTTGTTTTGACCTCAGTAACTATAACAGGAGTTTATATCATTAGCTTTCATAGAGAGGTTGTATAGGATTCAGTTGCCTACATATACGTATCTGGTGTTCTGGTATTTTAATGTGCCTGAGACATTTACATGACAGAACTAGCAAATGCGATGTAGGTCTGTGAGCAGTTAGAGACTGGGCAGTGTCTGATAGGCTTGTCTGGTGAAGTTACACTCTATTAATCTGTGTTTGGCACTTGCAAATTTCACTGGTTACTAGCATAAGAGGTCTGAAAGCAAGCAATGATAATATTATTTGTGATACTGGATATTGGCAAAACAAGAATCTGAGAGTTTGTGGAACCCTGTACTGGTTGATCACAGTACCACAGTATATTAGAGGTTGGAAGGGACCTCAAGAGATCATTGAGTCCAACTCCCCTGCCAAACCAGGATCACTTAGGGTAGTCCACACAGAAGTGCATCCAGGTGGGTTTTGAAAGTCTCCAGAGAAGGAGACTCCACAACCTCCCTGGGGAGCCTGTTCCTGTGCTCCATCACCCTCACTGTAAAGAATTTTCTCCTCACGTTGAGGTGAAATCTTCTATGTTGTAGTTTGAACCCATTGTTCCTTGTCTTATTATTGTGCACCACTGAAAAGAGCTTGGCCTCCTACATTTGACACCCTCAGATATTTATAGACATTGATCAGATCCCCTCTCAGTCTTCTCTTCTCCAGACTAAATAGCCCCAGGTTTCTCAGTCTCTCTCCACAGGGGAGATGCTCAAGTTCCCTAATCATCCTTGTGGCTCTCTGTTGGCTTCTCTCCAGCCGGTCTCTGTCTCTCTGGAACTGGGGAGCCCAAAACTGGATGCAGTATTCCAGATGTGATCTCCAGGGCAGAGAGAGGGGGAGAAGAATTTCCCTAGATCTTCTGGACACACTTTTCTTGGTGCACCCCAGAATACCATTGGCTCTCTTGGTCACAAAGGCACATTGTTGTCCAGTGAAGAACTTGCTGTCCACTAGGACTCTGTGGTCTTTTTCTGTGGAGCTGCTTCTAGCAGGGCAGCCCTAACCTGTACTGGTGCCTATTATTCTTCCCAAGATGCAGGAGGCCACACTTGTCCTTACTGAACTTCATGAAGTTTGTCTGTACCCAGCTCTCCAGCCTGTCCAGGTCACGTTGGATGGCTGCATAGCCTGAAGGGGTGTCAGCCAACCCTCCCAGTTCTGTATCATCAGCGAACTTGCTGAGGGTACTCTCAATGCCCTCATCCAAGTTGTTAAAAAAGATATTGAACAAAACTGGACCCAGTACTGATCCGTGTGGAACACCACTGGCTACAGGCCTTGTGTCGGTGTGAGCTGAAATTCCCCCCCCACCAACAATAACCAGGATAGCCCAGTCTGGAAGCAAATGAAAGCTGTATTTACAAGCAGAATCTACAATTTAGGATGAAATACAATGAATATGTACAAATATACAAAATTCACAACACTCACAAATATATACAGTGAACAGAAAATCACAACCAATCTCCGTTTGCTTCCCCCNCAATCCACCTCACAGACCAGCCATCTATGCCACACTTCTTGAGCTATTCTATGATGATGTTATGGGAGACAGTATCAAAAGCTTTACTGAAGTCAAGGTACAAGACACCCACTGCTGTTCCCTCATCTATGTATTTGGTCTCAACTTCATAGACGTCTATGAGATTAGTTATACAGGATCTCCCCTTGGTAAATCCATGTTGGCTACCCCTGATAACCTTCTTGTCTTCCATGTGGTTAGAGATGACCTCCATGATGAGCTGCTCCATCATCTTTTTAGGGATGGAAATAAGGCTGACTGGTCTGTAGTTGCCTGGGTCCTCCTTCTTGCCTTTTTTGAAGACTGGAGTGACATTTGCTTTCTTCCAGTCATCAGGCACCTCTCTTGTTCTCTATTTTTCAAAAATCATGGAGGGAGGCTCAGCAACAGTATCCTCCAGATCTCTCAGAACTCATGCATGCACACCATTAGGGCCTGTGGATTTGTGTGTCTTCAGTTAGTATAAGAGATCTCTAACCCATGCCTGACTGACCAGTGGAGCGTCCTCTTTCCTCCAGTTCTGCTCCTTTGCTTCCAGAAACTGAGGTTCCTGAGGGCTCGTCTTAGGAGTAATGACTGAGGCAAAGAAGGCATTCAGCAACTCTGCCATCTCTGCATCATCAGGTACCATATCTCCCATATCATTCAGTAGCAGGCCCACCTTTTCCCTGCTCTTCCTTTTGTCATTGATGTATTTGAAATAACTCTTGTTCTCTTTGATTCCCCTGGCAAGACTCAGTTCTTTGTTCATCTCTACATTCTCTGGCTGTTTCTATAATCCTCCCAGTTGACCAGACCTTTTTTTTCACATATTGCAAATCTCCTTTTTTCTTTTTGAGTTTTTCTAAGAGCTCCTAAGTTATCCATGCATGTCTTCTGCCTGCCTTACTTGATCTTTTTTTCAAGGGAATACATTTCTCTTGAGCTTGGAGGAGGTAATGTTTGAATATTAACCAGCTCTCTTGAGTCCCCCTTCCTTCTAGAGCCCTAGCCCACTGGATATTTCTAAGTAGAGCATTGAGGATGGCAAAGTTATCCCTTTAAAGTCCAGGGTTTAAATTTTACTTATCATCCTGCTTCTTTGTCTGCTGATATTAAACTCTAACATGTCACTGTAACCAAGATTACCCCCAGCCTTAACATCTGCAGCTAGTCTGTCTTTGTTAATACCAAGTCCAGCATTGCACTTCTCCTGTCTGAGTGGTTGAAGTCACCCATGAGCACCAGGACACTTGATCTTGAGGCTACTTCCAGCTGCCTGTAGAAGGCAACAGCTTCTTCCTGGTTTAGTGGTCTGTAGTAAATGCCCCCAACCGTATCACTCATGTGCATGTCCCTTCACTCTTACCCGTAAGTTTTCAATGCTTTTATCATTAAGCTCAATGCATTCTAGTTGCTTACTCATATAGAGAGCTATTCCACTGCCTTGTCTTGTCAGCCTGTCTTTCCTGAAAAGTACATAGTCATCCATAACCACATTCCAGTCATGGGAGCTGTCCCACCATGGCTCTGTAATTGCAACAAGATCATAGCCCTGTGACTGCACCCAGGTCTCTAGTTAATCTTTCTTATTTCCCATGACTCTTGCCTTGGTATACAGATATTTCAGAGACTTAGCAGAGAAGCATCTGTTCCCATTGTGGGTATCACATAATCTACTATCCCCTAAAGCCCCTGGGATAGCAGTGGAGCTGGTACCCTGTCTCACAGTTGTCCCAGGATTGTCTTTACTGAACCTGTTTTTTCTCTCTTTCCCCTTCAAAATTAAAGACCTATCTCCTAGGCTTCCCAGGGAAGTTGTGAAGTCTCCTTCTCTGGTGAGTTTCAAAACCCATGTGGATGCATTCCTGTGCAGATGACCCTAGGTATTCATGCTTTGGCAGGGAGGTTGGATTCGATGATCCAGACTCTGGAAGTCTCTTCTAACCTCTAACATACTATGATACTGAGGAAGCTGGGATTTAAGAGTTGGCTAGTGGGGGCACTGTAGATCTGGACCACCTGCTAGAGATGCTATTTTGTGGTTTTGTATGAAAGGAGTTATTAGTGTGGCTGTGTGGAGATCAGTGGCCAGCGAAGTCTAGACCATAAGGGAGAACTTCTTGTGTTACAATTTGCGAGCATTGCCCCTTGTTCTATCACTGGGGACCACTGAAAAGAGTCTGCCCCCATCATCTTTACCCCCTCTCTCTAGATATTTATAAGCATTGGTAAGATCATCTGTCAGTCTTCTCTTCTCCAGGATAAACAGCTCCAGGTATCTCATGTAAGAAAGATGCTGCAAATCTCTAATCACCTTTTTAACCCTCTGTTGGACTCTCTCCAGTAGTTTCCTGTCTCTCTTGAACTGGTAAGCCCAGAATTTGACACACTACTCCAGATGTGGCCTCAGTAGGGCAGAGGGAGAACCTTCCTCAAGCTTCTGGTCACATTCTTCTCAATGCATCCCAGGATGCCATTTGCCTTCTTGGTCATAAGAGCACAGTGCTGGCTCTTGTTTAACTTGTCCACCAGAATTCTCGAGTCCTTCTCCACAAAACTGCTTTATAGCAGGTCAGTCCCTGAGCTGTACTGTGCATGGGGGTATTCCTCTGCAGACGCATGACCCTGTACTTGCTCCTGTTGAACCTCGTAAGGTTCACATCTGCCTAACTTTTCACTGTCCAAGTCTCACAGAATGGCAGCACAGCCTTCTGATGTGTCAGCTACTCCTCCTAGTTTTGTATCATCATCAGACTTTGTCCCTTCAACAAGGTGCTGTGGTACAGATTCAGATGGCAGACTAGACCTACACAGATGCTCGTGCAACTGCTCTTCATCAGAATTTTAATATTACTATGAAATAAAGAAGACCTTTCTATTTTTATTAGTTCTATTTTATACTATCAACCTGTATTCCACAAATGTCATTACACCATATGATTTTATATTATCTTCATCTCCACCCTCTTCATTAGCTGTGAAATATCTATGAATTTTGCCTTATGCTGACATTATCAGTATGCTATCAAATATGTAAAAAATCACTATTTAATTTATTTATTTTCATGAAGATTTAATACATCACTCTTCATTTACTGGCAGTTATGAGGTACCATGCTCTTCACCTCTTTCTTGATTATGCTCTGTTCTTAGCCTTCTCACATTTTGATGCTACATGCCATATTCCAGCCTTATGAAATTCACCATTTCTACAAATTGAAACCTATTAAATATGAATCACTTCAACCTGAGAAATGTGGAATTACAATTATCATCCTTAGACTCCATAAAAAATTTATGGAGATAGATAACATTCAAGTGATACCATACTGAAATCTATATTTCTGTTTAAGCAATCCTTCATTTAAATAGCAGTTGGTCACATTTTTCTATTAATGCAATACAACTTTTTTTTTATTTTATTTTTTTCATTGAGCAATTCTTAACAACATGTAATAAAAATGTATATTTTTATATATTTTATAATTAATATTTCCTGGCAGTGGTATCTTCAAACACCACCGTAACTTATTTACAAAACGTATTCTCAGGTTCCATTATTTGGTTCTGGGTTTTACACTGCACGTATAAAGACAGTTAAATGATTTAAGCACAGATCTAACATTTCCAATATAGTAATTCAAATTGGAAATACAGGTGCTGTGATCTGTGCTTTTCCCACAGATGGGATTCCATGGCAGATTAGCTGGATACTCACAACTTGCTCCTCTGTCTGGTATCTTCCCAGATGCTGTGGTTATAATTTGAGCAGTCCTTGGCTCAGAGAGGGCTAGGGCACCTCTCTCTTGTCATGCCCAGTTGCTGGGCTGCAGCCTCTTCTGGGATTCAGTTCTCTTGAAGCTTTTCCCCTTTCTGCCTTGGTTCAGGTGCAAGGCCTAGGTGAAGTTGTTGGTCTGCTAGATCAGGTTCTTCAGATGCTACTCAGGCAGCATTTGTCTCTAGTTGCTTGCTGGGTGAGGACAAGACAAGTTGCCTGACTTCTTGGCTGGTTTAAATACTGTCCCAAGACAATTAATGTCCTTATCTTAATGCAGTCATCAGAACCCTCATAACTGGACCTATAGGATGGGGCATACCCAAACATGGCCAGGAGCATACAGAGTTCACAGATGTGTTACCAAGTTGATTACATGTGGTACATGTTTATCCAGACCCCAGCAAGAGTCCAGGTTTGCACATTCACAGGTGCTTACTCTGTTAATCACATGTGTTATACATTTGCCTTGGCCATCTGGGCCCCAGGAACTCTCCAGGTAAGCACATTTGCAGGTGCTTAGCCCATTGTCTGGGCTAGGGCATGTTTGCGGGTTTGACCCTTCAGGGCACAATGACAGAGAATTTGATTGTGTCAAAAACCTCACCTCAATTACAGTATGACAACAGGAACCATCGCCCTGCCCCACCGTGTGGGCTGACCCTGCAAGGGCTGAACCAGAAGGCCCAGCCCCACCGCGCAGGACCAATCCCCCAGGACCAGTCCTGCCAGGCCAACATTGTTTAGGGCGTTGCACTGGCCCTGCCAGCCCCTGGCCGCCACAGTTGCACCATGGGACCACCCTGACAAGGGAAGCTGCTGATCAGCAGAAAGCCTCGCCCCTTCCGCAGAGGTGGGAGGAGAAAGAAAGTCACCCTCTGGAGGAAAGCCCCCTGCCCCACACCCCCACAGACCACCAGCAACTCAGCTGCAGCCTCAGTTCGGGGAGCCTTCCCTCACCCAGAAAGCAGCAGCCCCAGGCCAGCCCCAGGCAGACAGTGAGCAGCCAGCATAACCCAGCAGCTTACTTTGCTACAAATAAAGACGCAGTGTATCTTTTCACATGTGCAACGCTCGCTAACTTTCAGTACAAAGCACCCAGGCCTAGCCACATGACATTCTAGCTTGAATTGCCTTCGATAGCATTGTAAATCTTTCTCTGTATATAGTTAAAGCAGCCAAGTGTCTTGTCAAGACGCCATCTTGTGGACAAGCCGTGGAACTACACCCTTATTTCCCTTAATTAGAAATTAATTCTGTAAATATTCTAATTGGGTCAAATTGTACATACTAAACCAGTTATGGGATGTATTTTCACAACCGTGCACTAGAATCTATATAAAAATAGTGATTAATTGCTTTTTAATAATTTTTAATAATTAATAAATGTGGTTAACTCAGTAAGTTTGCAGACAACACTAAGCTAGGAGGAAGTGTTGATCTGCCTGAGAACAAGGCGGCTCTTATAGATCAGATAGATTAGACCGGATTGGTGGGCTAAGGCCAACAGTATGAAGTTCAACAAGGCTAAGTGCCAGATCCTGTATCTGAGTCACAACAACCCCATGCAGTGCTACAGACTTAGGGAAGAGTGACTGAAAATCTGCCTAGCAGAAAAAAAAGTCTGGAGGAATATGAAGCTGCAGTGTGGCTGAAAAAAACGCAATAGCCTCCTGAGAAAACCCCTGCTCCATTTATCCATGAGCAAATCACTAGATCATACACTTGACATGTCCTGTTGATACTGATATCCACAGTTAGAAGAAAATTGTCCACTGGAATAAAGCATATGTGCATGTATAAATATATATATAAAACAGTATACATGATATATAGGAATTCATATGCAGTGCACAGGGAGAAAAATATTATCTAGGTACCTCATAATTCAGTCAGCTCTGCCAAGTTTCTCTAACCAATTCCTCTGTCATTTCCTCAGAACTACATCTGATCTAGTGGAAACTGACAGTTATTGTAAATATATAAACAAACTTTAAAAGTAGGCAGAGTTTATTGGAAGAGTTTATATATTTGTTTAAAAAAAAAAAACGGAGTGAAATCAGAATATTGTAACAGTATCATCACACTCACACTGCTTAAACTATATACTTAAATATACCTCCATTCTCTATCCAGACTCTCTTTTCCTCCATCTCCAAACGTTACTCTGCTTTGCGCATTTTTAAACTTCAGATTGCTCAGTCATCTTCTGGAGTCTTCCTCAACAATATTTTAAAGAGATAGTGCCTCCCACCTTTTTGTCCACAGTAAATATTCTGGAATTCTCATAGATTGTATGATTGCATTAATCATTAAAAAAAAAAAAAAAGGAAAAAAAAAAGGGGTTTCTGAAGACTGAGCTATAGTCTGTTGCCTGCCTGATCCTTCATCCCTTAATAATGCATTTATTTACCAGCTTAGAAATCTTCCATTCATTCCTTACATAGGATTTACATGGCTTTGATTAAATCCTGAATACCTCTGAAAAAGGCAAGCTAGTCTTTTTCTGAAGCCTCTTTTTCTCTTCAGGTATGCTCTATGGTCCACAGTAAATTCCTTTTCATTTTCTTTCCCTTTGTCTTCTGTATTGAGGGAGGGGTGTGTTAATTTAATTTGCTAAAGCACAAAATTTATTACTTATTTAATGATTTATTACTTCTTTTTTCATTATAGGTAGAGATGGCATTACTGAGTGAATAAGCTAGCTACAACTAATGTGCCTCAGTGGCATTTTCCAAGGTATCCATGATGGACTGACAACTAAGTTTCCAAGAAGATTTACTCATTTTGCCTTTCCTTCTAGTTCCTAGATGCAGGGTCAAATGTATAACACCCTCTCTTTTGTGTACTTTATCACTTCTTAGACTTCAATGAAGCACTGAATTTTCCTACACAATCAAAAATCTGTCTGTGATATTTGGCTATTTTCCCCCTCAGGCTGTGCTTTTTTTTTTTTTTTTTGGTGATTGAATGGTTTGAATCAGTTCATTGAGGAGTTATTTGAGCAGTTGACTGGATCAAGAGAAGCATCACAAAAATGTTGAACAAAAAGAAAAGCTGGAAGGAAAGTCAGCATAATTTCTTTATTTAGATACAAAACAGATTCACAACTGGGCCAGCTCATCTGCTTTAAGAGTCTTCATCCTGAAAGAGAAGCAGGTTTGAAAAATAAAAATAATAGGATAATAACATTTCTCATCCTTCCTCCTGTTCTTCTACCATATCATCAAGATGACACACATAATCATCTTTAGTAAGTTGAAAGTCTCTCAGAAAATGTGGGGAAAGATTTCTTGTCAGTTGATAAGGAGTATGGGCATATGGATGGCTTTGAAGCGAAGTTTCTAAACTATTTGTTCTTCTTACTTCATTTAGTAAGACTTCAAAGAGAATTTGATCATAATCCATCCAGGGTATGGATCTTCTCACTCTTCATGGATAGCTGTTTTCAACGTTCATCTCATTAAAAACATAAGTGTCAAAGCTATATGCCACTCTCTGCAAATATTTATTTTAATAGAATTAGTATCTCTGCAGATGTCCTGGGTTTGACTATGATAGGGTTAAGTTTTTAATTTGTTTTTGTGCTTTTTGTTTGCTCACAAGAAGTTGGCAGGGGCCACAGCCAAGACAGGCAGCTCAACCAGCCAATGGATATATGATATGTTAGTGATGTCATGCTCACAAGTGCCATCTGGGGTGAGATGGTGCTTTGAGCAGGTGACTGTGGCAGTGGCAGGGCAGGAATCAAGCAGACTGGGTGGGCTGGACCAGGCTGGACCGGGCTGGATGAGACTGGGATGGACCAGACTGGGCTGAGCCATCCCAGTCACTGCTGCAGTTTGTTTCTCTCACTGTACATACAATTTAATCAGTATTATTGTTGTCCATGATTGTTGTTATTCCTCTGTTCTGTCAAACTCTCCTTATTTCACTTTATGGGGCTTTTATTTTTTTCTCCTGATTCTCCTTCCTGTTCCACCAGGGGATGAGAGGGCAGTTGTGTGGGGGTTGGGTGCCAACTGGGCCAGAATCACAATAACAGAGAAAAGTGTTTTAGCTGCAAAGCCTACTCTGCATGTAAGCAGGTAGAAACCCATAAAATTTGGTATNTTTATTTTTATGGGCAGAAACCCATAAAATTTGGTATGACAAGGTATAAGATACAAGGTTTCCTACACTGCAGAGTGTCTACAGCTGTTAATGTAAAATTTTCCTATACAGACTTTTTTACTTCCTTCTATGAAGTATTTTTATTTATTAAAAAAAAAACCACAACACTGAAATCACACACACACACACACAAACCCAACAAACAAACACAAAACATTGAAGTCCTGCTGACACATCAATTCTTTTCCTTCTGCATCACTATTTTTCATTTGCTTATGTGATGCTCAGAGAATAGGAGAACAAATGTATACAAGTAACTTGAAGAACAATGACAGAAAAAAAATCAGAAGCTGCTCAAAAAGAAGTCAACATTGGTCTCCCCCTAAGATATGTTTTGCCTTATTATTTATTTTATTTTCTGCATTTAGGCAAGATTAGTCATTTATTTTCCTTTACTCTCCTGATATCAATGACACATGCATAGACACATAAAGCTTTTAAAAATGAATCTGCTTAGGCTTAGTCCCTGATCCAAAAAGTTATTATTGTCAAGGGCAAGATTTTTAGTAATTTCTAATGATTTCCATCCATTTCATCATAGTTTAGATAAAGTATTCTTACTGGGGTTAAGAAAATAAATTTAGGTATAATTTATTCAGGGATAAAATATATTCAGAATCACAGAATCAGAGAATCAACCAGGTTGGAAAAGACCTCAGAGATCATCAAGTCCAACCTATCACCTAACACCACCTGACAACTAAACCATGGCTACAAGTGCCACATCCAATCTTTTTTTTAACACCTCCAGGGATGATGACTCCACCACCTCCCTGGACAGCCCATTCCACTGGCCAATTACTCTTTCTGTGAAGAACTTTCTCCTCACCTCGAGCCTAAACTTCCCCTGCACAGCTTGAGACTGTGTCCTCTTGTTCTGGTGCTGGTTGCCCAGAAGAAGAGACCAACCCCCACCTGTCTACAACCTCCTTTCAGGTAGTTGTAGGAGATTGTATTATTAAGACTGGAAACTCTATTAGTCAGTTTTGTGGCTGTTGACCTTCAGACAATAACAACAGAAAATCCTTCAGAAGTGACACTGAATAAACAGGTACCAGGATTCAATTTTTAACCCTTAAAGTTGACAGATTAAAAATAGCTTACAAGATTGTTATTTGGACCAAACACCCAGTATAGCTGCAAATGAGATTAAAATGAGACTAAAATAAAATTTTTATGACAGCAGTTGGTTTCAGTCAGATATATATCTTATCTTTGACATTAAGTGAAAATCTAAATAACAACACATAAAAAAAAGTCATTATAGCCCCTGAATGTAGGTGGACAGAGAAATATCTGCCTTTATATTTGTAAAAAAAAAAATTGAAAAATTCAGAATATGCATCCTCATGCAGGTTTAGATGGTTTAATAAAATAATGAGGATAACAGAACACAGTCTTATTTTAATAAATTATTTGTTTCTGCTATATGTAAATATCAGAAAATATAATTTAATATTTCAAGCATCTGTATTAAAAGTAATTGTAGAATCTCACTATAGATTTTGATAATTTGTTCTTGCTGTAAATCACAGACTACGTAAAAGCTCATAGAGAAAGAAAACAAAACAAAACCAATATTTACTTCTTTGCACAGTGCACTTTATTTGCAGTTTAATTTTCATTCAAACCAGATCCACCTGGTTTATTCTAGATAACAATTCTAGGAGAGTCACTGCATTCAGTAACCCACTGGCAAACTGTTGTGGTTTGGTTTTGCACCACCGTACAATTTGGAATTTACCCCAGATGTTAAATTACCACACTACACAGAATTGGGGAGTAAAATGAAATTATTATTTACAAAAACCTCCAAACGAAATATAAAAATATAAAATGTAATAAGCATATACAAAAATATATTTACATATAAAACTAGACAATAGCCCATCTAACCCCTCTGTACAGACCGCAGCCTGAAGGCCGTGTTGCCTTCCTCTCCCGCTGCACCACTGCTATAACCCAAACAATCTGTCAGCACAAGAGAAATAAAGGCAAAGTTCAGAAGGCAACAGAGGGAAAAACATAGGAGAGAGAGGAAGAAAACACTGTCTTCTCAAATTATAGAGGAATTTTGCAGGCCAATGGAATCAGATAAATATCTCTCTTATTATTCTAGTCACCTTGCCTTGTTTAAACCTTGCTCAAGCCTTGCTCAAACCTTGTTTGAATTGCTTCAGACCCGTCTTGCTTGAAGCTGCCTCGAGTTTCCCAGTCCAGAGCCTGGGATAAAAGCCATGAACCTACGTACTGCAAGCTAGAGAAGCCATGAGCTTAGGAGCCAGAGCCAAGCCTGCTTCCCCTTGCAACCAGAATTTTGCTGTGCCTCAGTTTACCCAGGACAAAACAAGTGCCTGTCATGAAGAACGCGTCAAAAACCACTACTGTCTGCTGAAGCCAAACCATCCCGAGACTGTGTGGCCTTTCCTGCCAGCAACCTGCAGTGTCAGTGCCACATGAGAGCTCCCCAAAAGCCTCAACAGGTAATACAAAGCAGCAGCACTCCCCACTTGGGTGAAATCAGCTGTAAGTAATTAAGCCTCTTTGGCTTAATATTTCTTGCCGAGTCTCCCTCATGTGTTTGAGCGCCATTTCGTTCCCAGAGATTCTCTCTTTCTGATATTCCTACCGGTTTGCATAGAATTGTTAAAATCGTTATAGGTGCATAAATACTGTACATTCCTATTGTAAATATATATTATTTAATATATATTATTAATACATATTAACATTTTTTCATAGTAATGTTATTAATATTTTATTAATATTTGCTCTATTGTTTATAAATCAAATAATTTTCCTTAGCATCTAGACAAGGAATTCTGAGGCTACTTGTGATTGGCTATATTGTGATTGTGAGCTGTCTTCATCTTTCAGATAACAGTGTGTTCAGCTGATAATGCTCATTGAAACTTGTGAAAGGGATCAAAAAATGTTTAGGAATTGTTATGTACATTTAAGACTCAATTCAGCAGTCTAAACACAGGGCATGTAGTGCCATTTAAGATACCTTGAGGCATTCAAGACATCCACACAGACTTATTTGCTATGACACAGGATACATGGAAGATTTGAATTATTATGGAACATCAGCTAGAGGGCAGGGAGGAGATACTATGACCTTTATAAAGGTGTTTGACAGCTATGTGGGGATAATTTAATTGAGTCTTTTAAGGAGAAATTAACCCCATCTAAAAGGTCTACATTTATATCTAGTCACCATAGGCTCCCTTAATAAACACCAAAGAGAAATCAGACATTTTTATAGTGAGACTCATCTGTTACAGTGTTCTAGTAGTGGTAACCTTTCTTAAGAAAATATCTGATTGTGCATTTAATGAAAGTGATCAGTTTTTGTACTTAAACTTCTGAATAGACAAAGCCTAATTGCTGGGTTATAGCTGATTTATGGCTTATTTATTCACTGTTCTTTTGATCTTTTAGTGGGACAGCCCTTATGTCCTTGTTTCATCTGGGATAGTGTTAGTTTTCCTCATAGTAGCTGTTTCAATGCTGTGTTTTGGATTTAGAGTGAGAATAATTTTGACAACAATCTGATGTTTTAATTTTTGCTAAGTAGCAGTTATCTTAAGACAAGGATTTTTTCAGTTTCCCATGACATGCCAGAAAGCAGTTGTATAAGAAGCTGGGAGGCTATACAGGCAGTTCAGCTGACTTGAACCAGCTCAAAGAATATTCCATACTATAGGGTGTCATGCGTAGTATACAAATAAGAGCAAGTGGGTTGCAGTGGTGTGGATCACTGCTCAGGCACTGCCTGTGTATTTGCCAAGGAGTGGTGAGCAGTTCCATCCTTCATCACTTGTCTGTCTTGGGTTTTATTTTTCTCTCTTTCTCTTATTTTCTTTTTTATTTTTTAGTTATTATTACATTTTATTTCTATTGTTAAATTCAGTTCTGTTCCCCAGCCTGCTGGTGCAGTGGGGTGAGTTTTGAGCAAGTGACTGCATGACAGTTGCCAGCTAGGGTTAATCCTTAACACTTTGTCATGTATCTTGACTGTTTATCATGTAGGCAGTTTCCTCTTGAAATCACTCAGACACAGAAGCTATTGAGCAGGTCTGACACTCAGAGAAATCTGTGAGTGTCATTACTGGGAAAGCACCTCCTGGGATTTTGTCAAATGTGAAGTCAGTGAACCTGTTTACCTGAGATTTTTCACACTTTCTGTGGACTGCATTTTCCTTTGTCTTTTGCATATACAGCAGACTCACCTTATTTAACTGGATGATCTGCATGTGGTTTCATGATTTTTGTGTGATTTGTACTTACACATGATGATGCTTATTTGCTTCTGTGGTGGAGGGTGCATTACATCCAGAATTATGCCCAAAATATGCCCAAAACATGTCCCTACATGTTTTGCTCAGATCCCCCTTCCCCCTCCCTTCTGGAGTGAGTAGTCAGCCCAGAGCTGAGAAAACTTAAAAGAGCCCAGGTGTCAACAAGCCTGGGTATACAGACTGACCTGCCTTGTAGGAGTAAACACGATCATGCATCCACTTTGTGAGGTGCTTGTGTGGTGCTTGTGCTCCTTCTGTGTATGGAAGAATTCTGGCTGTATGCTCTGCTATAGGTTAATGGGTGTGTTTAACAAGCTTTACTATTAGGCAAACTCAACCCTCAAGCAAATTATAAATACTAGCCAAATTATAAACAAGTTTGCTTCTTGCTCTCTTGCATATGCTCTGCCCTTGCATGCCCTTGTCTGCAGTCTGGAAAGAAGATTTGCTACCTGAGAAGAGCCCTCATGCCTGCCTGTAACCCAGAAAGAAGCCATGCCTCAGTTTACCCAGAATGAGCAAAGAGGCCTTCACATAAGCTGCACTGAAACTACAGCCAGCTTAATGCTACACTGAAGTCCCACTGGTAGGAAAAAACTCCACTGCACCCTGAAAGGACAGAGATCCAGGAGGCCAAGCCTGGGGGAGTACCAGGACCTTGCCTGAGTTGTAAGAGGCAGCCAGGAGGAACTTGCCCGAATCCTTTCCAGCAGTTCTAAGCATGCCTGCTGCAAGCACAAAGATGCAACCTTGTGAGTCAAAGACTCTCCATGAGCCTGCTTGTTCACCAGAACCTTGCTGCAGCTTTCCTGTGTGTAGAGGAGAACTGCCATGCTGAACCGATCTGGCAAAGCCAGAACCATGCCCCAGGAGAAGGATCTGCACACTGCTCCATAGCCCTGGCCAAGAGGAATTGGTGCCATTTGTGCATTTTGAGTTGAGTCAGGTACAGTCTGAGCCAGGGGATTGCCTCAGTGTCTTCCCCTACAAATTCCCAAGCATCTCCGGGAGGGAATTTCCCCCCTTCCCTCACAGCTATCTGCAAACTCTGCAGTGCCCCTAACCTGTTTCAGGTAAATCTGCCTCTGGCAGCCTGAACGGTTGCCTAGCAGTGGAGCCCAAGCCGGCCCTGCAGCAGCAGGAGAAAGCTGTCTCCACATGCAACTGGAAGGTACTACCCCCGGAGCCAGCCACAGTCCCACCAAGCTCTCCAATCCTTCACAGCAGCAATCTTGGCTACAGCTACAAATTTACAAAGGTTTCACCAGTGAAACTGTATCTTTTGCAGTGCTCACGTGTTTAACACAAGTTTAGGTCTGTTTAAAATTCCCCGAGCTTTAGCCCACGTGGTATTGTAACCTGTGGATTATAAAGCAGCAGCCCTGGTAACGTTGTCGTGAAGGCATCACATGCCCAGAATTATGCCTCAGATACCAGCTAACTTGTCCCAACATGTCCTGGGAAAGTCCCCCCTTTCCACCCTCCTTTCAGGAGGGAAAGACAAAGGGTCAGGCGCCAACCTGTCTCCTAAGGGAACAAACAACTGCAAGCACCCATCTCAATGGGATGCCTATGCTCTGTCCATCTAAGGGCCTAATTCTAACTTCACCTTTCTATAGGTGCAAGCAGGTTGGCAAGTGTGCCCCATTGGCTAAGTCCAGACTCGAGTGTCTATAAGTATTGCCCCATTTTGGTGCCACGTTGCTCTCTCCTTTGCTTTCATCCATCATGCAACTCGCGATTGAGTAAGCTATAAGCCTTCCCGCAAGCGTACTCGGAAGCCTCTGC
>VXBD01008702.1:197215-218628 GCA_013399975.1 Indicator maculatus
GGAGCCATCCTCGGGCAGAAGCAGATACCCAGCGAGCCCGCGTGATCCGGCAATTTGTCTCACTGCATGTATCTTTCACGTGTATAACATCTAGTAACATTTTATTCAAAGTGCCCGCGCACAGCCGCATGATCATTTCCACCTTAACCTGCCTCGTGATACCACTATAAATATCTCTTACATAGCTCGCAGCCGCAAGCGCCTTGTCGAGTCTCCATCTAGTGGACAAGCGGCGGAACTGCACCCTGTCGTTCCCTTAATTAGAAATTAACTAAATATTATAATTGCCTATAATTGTAAATACTAACTCAGTTATGGTCTATATTATTACAACCGTGCATCCGAATCAATATATATAAAGTAATTAATAGAATATTATTAATAATAAACAACAATAATTTCATAACTCATCTTTTCATAATTCATAATTAATAATCACCATCCTTGATCCCTATTCACCCTCTCCACGACAAACGTCTGGAGTCATAATTTGTGAGTAAAAATTGGTTTGTTCCTGTTTGAGTCCCTAGCTGTGTGCCCTGACTTCCAGCCTCACCACTGCTTCCAGCAGCGAGGTGATGGTTGAGTCTGTCCCCAATGGGAAGGCGGCAGACTGCACCGTAATTCTCGTTCTAGTGGCATAACTTCTGTATTTTTTCTATTTTTGCTCAATATTGTTAACCGTTCCCTTTTATGGAAATTACCACATGACCGAACACCCTTACCTGTATATGTACTGTAATTAAGTTATTAATTTTATATTGATAAATAATAATTAGTATTTTTATTAATATTTCATATTTAATAACTATAACAGCTTCTTTCTCCCATTCAGAGAGGGAGACTGCTACTTTTCCTCTGAAGATATAATTCTAATATTTTTTCACTTCTGGTGGAAGCTCAGAGAAGGGACTGTATGGGAGGGGTAAATTCCTTTCAGTCTTCCAACACAATATCTCAAAAATGTCTCTGAAACACCTCTGTCTCTTTGCATCTAGGCACAATGGGGACAGAATAATGGAATTATAAAACGGTTTGGGTTAGACAGGAACTTCAAAGATCATGTAGTCCAACCCCTCTGCTATAGGTAGGGACATCCTTCACAGATGATTGAAAACCCTGTGTCCTGAAGGGACAAGCCCCAAAACATTCCCTAACCCAGACAATGGGCTAAGCACCTGTGAATTTGCAAACCTGGATATTTCCTAGGGTCCAGATGGCCCAGGTAAAGGTGTAGCACGTGTGACTGACCTTGTAAGACACCCATCAGCTGTGTGTACCCCTGGCCGTGTTCGGACTTGCCCCATTCTATAGGTTAACCTATTGGGTTTCCCTGTTACCAATGGACATTAATTCTTCTTGGACAGTATTTAAACCATTTGTGATGGTTGGCAATTTGCCTTGTTCGTACCAGGAAAGCAACAAGAGCCGAAATGCTGCCGAAGTTGCAGCTGAACAAGCAGTGTGCCCAGGTGGCCAAGAAAGCCAATGGCATCCTGGCTTTTATCAGAAATGCTGTGTCCAGCAGGAGTAGGAAGGTGATTGTCCCCTTGTGCTCAGATCTGGTGAGGCCACACCTCAAGTATTGTGTTCAGTTTTGGGCACCTCAGTACAAGAGAGATGTGAAGGTGCTGGAGCGAGTGCAGAGAAGGGCAACAAAGATGGTGAAGGGCCTGGAGAATAAATCTTATGAAGAGTGTAGGAGTCTGAAGGAGCTGGGGCTGTTTGAAAAAGAGGAGGCTGAGGGGAGACCCTGTTACTGTCTGCCACTAGCTGAAAGTATGTTGTAAAGAGACTGGTGCTGGTCTCTTCTATCAGGTAGTGATAGAACAAGAGGGAATGACCTCAAGCTGCAACTGGGTAGGTTTAGACTGGACATTAGGAAATATTTTTTCATGGAAAGAGTGATCAGGCATTGGAACGGGCTGGCCAGGGAGGTGGTTGTGTCGCCAGCCCTGGATGTGTTTAAAGGTCATTTGGATGTGGTGCTTGAGGATATGGTTTGGGGGTGAACTTTGTAGAGTAGAGTTGTCGGTTGAACTTGGTGATCCCAAGGGTCTTTTCTAACTGGAATGTTTCTGTGATTTCTGTGAAAAGCCTGTTGTAACAGGAAAATTACACCTGGCAAGCGGGAGAGGTCTTGCTGAGCAGAAAGGGGAAAGCCTCTGGGTCTTAAGCAAGTGGATGATTTCTTCTCTTATTATGGGATCTGGATGGTATTCCTTTCCCTTTCTGTTATGTATATACATTGAGATAATCTGATATTCTTGTAGAGAAGGAGTAAAATATTCTGTGTAAATCAACTGAAAATTCTCCGTCTGTCTTCTTTTCCCCTCCCTTTCTTATCTCTTGATAAGAAGCAAGGTAGGAGGCACGAGGGAAAAGGGAGGAAGAAGGGGAGTTTTGGTTTTTTGCTCTTACACTAAAACCATTACACCATGGACTGTTCCTCAGATGTCAAGCACCTTGTCTTTCCTTACAGTGAAAGTGACGTTATCTCCCTGTTCTCCATCTTTTAGGCCTTCAACATGATCACAGGATCATAGGATGACAGGGGTTGGAAGGGACCTCTGAAGTCCAACACCCCTGCCAGAGCAGGATCACCTAGAGTAGATCACTCAGAATGTATCCAGGCAGGTTTTGAATATATCCAGAGAGGGATACTCCACAGAATCTAGCACAGGTTGCACAGGAGCACATCCAGATGGGTTTTGAAAGTCTCCAGAGAAGAAGACTCCACAACATCCCTGGGCAGCCTGCTCCAGTGTTCTGTGACCCTCACAGTGAAGAAGTTCCTTCTCATGTTGAGGTGGAACCCCCTGTGCTATGCCAGTGAAGACTGAGGCAAAAAAAAAAGTTATTGAGAATCTTAGCCTTCTCCTCGTCCCTTATTACTAGTTCCCCACTGTGGTTCACTCGTGAGGGTACACCTTCTTTAACCTTCCTTTTCTGGTTCACATACTCATAGTATCCCTTGTTCTTCTTTACATCCCTTGCCAAGTTCAGTTCCAGCTGTGCTTTGGCCTTGGTGGAGCATGATACATGGCAATCTGGTTAACTTTAAAATTCTTGCTTCAATTTTGAGACTACTGTGCCTATTTAAAAGTATACGTGACTTTAAATTTTATTACTAGAGAACTGAATTCACAATTTACTAGTCTTAGTACATCTCAGAGAATTTTTTTCCATCTAGTGATAACAAGACTATATTTCAGCTAGACACTTTTTTCTTTTTTTTATGCTTGCTTGTTAATTTTTGTTAATTTTGTTAATTTTAAATGTTGTATTTATTGTGACATAGAGTCTAATTATTGTGCAGAGGCAATGTCTCATGTGGGGTTTTTTTTTACTATAATGGCGAACCTCTGATTCAAACCAATACGTGGTTTGGCAGAGCAGAAGGTCAGAAATCATTACTGACTCCAGCAATTGCTGGAGAATCTGGGCCAGATGACTGTTTTGGGAAAGTATATTAAACCCAACCCTAACTTGCTCAAGTCAGAGGATTTCTCTCCATTGACTTCAGTAAGGTTTGGATCTAGCACTTGGAAAATGCTTTGTTTTGAGCTGGTAACAGCATGAAATGTTAGAGAAGGCACGTAAGAACATGGAGGGCTGTGTTAAATACAAATGGAAAAATAAATGCAATGTGGATTCTAGATGTTAATACCAAGTTGTCAGTATTCTCAGTCATATTGCATTGTACCATACTGCTCATGGAATTGCACTTAGAAGGAAGGTAGGATACACTTTAGTATCCAAGACAAACTTGAAGAAGAAACTTAAATGTTAACATTCAAAGGAATTTTCCAACAACAAGCTCATTGAAATTATTACTTAATGTGAGAATCATCTAGTACTTACTAGGTAATCAAACTGATAAGACTACCAGGATGCTTGAAAATTAGTATCCATAGTCACTTAAAAACCACACTCATAAACAAACAGAAAAACTAGAAAAAGGACAAGGGGCACCACTGTTTACTTTCTGAACCATATTTTTGTGATTTTAGACCTAAAAGACCCCAAACTAACAAACAAAAACTGCAAATAAACAAACAAAACCATGAACAACTGGGTTTACTGTACTCTTCAGAGAAAAAGTATCAGACCTTTCATCATACTGTCAGGGAGTAACGCTAGATATGTCTTCTTCCCTCTATCTCCCCCTCCCGGCTCCTTTCTTCCTCTCTCTCCTTACTGGGAGATAAGAAAAGGAGTAAAGAATGTCAGAGAGAGAGTTTGAGCTGATTTACTTCTCTACTGCAAAGGTATCAAATTACACCAATATATTGAAAGAGATCAGAGAGAAAAAGGAAAAAAAGAATAGCAGTCCAGGATCCCATAACAGGCAAAACACAGCAGCTGGAAGAGAGAGCAAAAAAAGTGCCCCACCTCTTGTGGTTAAAATACAGTATAGTTGGAATGCAGTTGCAATTCATTGATCCTGATCTGATGCCATTTCAAAATGGTGGGGGATATATTATGTGGTTCTAATCACTAACATACACTTCAGTTTGCTCTGCCCCACTTCTGTAGTTTAGATTTAACACCTGACAGCTGGAAATAGAAGATAAGGATTTGAAAAAATAATTTGATTTCTGTTCACTCTTCATCTGCACTTTCAATAATATATAGCTTTTAATATTATTAAGTGATGGCTAACATGTGCTGGGTTTTGGAGGAGTTTAGTTACATTTGTGGAGGAGTTTGGGGGTGAGATTTATTAAGTTTTTCCCTAGTTTCAGCATTCTATTATTTAATTTAAATTTATCAATTTTACCTTTGTTTTCCAGATTAGTTAGTTCCCTGTAATGATTTCAGTTGCAGTGGAATAGATGTTTTCCTAACTCAATGAACTAGTTCTTGCAAAATAATGACCCATATTCTTACAATGTACAGTGAGTGAAACTTGCTTAGATTGTTTTCACTATATTTGGGACAGTGATGTCTAAAGGCAATATAGTTCACTATAATTTCAGAAATTATGTAAGTGTTGAAAAAAAGTTATAATATATCCTCTTTCTTTGTTTTATTTGTGTTTCTGTAGCAAAATGTTTCATTTAACCAATCTGGGAGTATTTTGTAAGTATTACATAATGCTTTGTTATATATTTTATACTGATACTGTACTGGAATTTGGTTGATTGTTGGCTTTTTATTTGTTTGTTTACTTTTTTCTGTAGACAATTAAGTTGTCTTATTGACTATTATTTTTATAATTAATCAACTTGCACTCAGCAGTGATGAAATTTTTGGGTATTTTTTTTAATCATATATAAAACCAGTAAATATCATAATGTGCTGCATGTTCCAAAATCAATTAAGGTACCAATTAAAAAAATATGTAAGAGAATATCAATGGTGCAGAATATATATCTCTATAATGTACCATATTGTATTAATAGTCTGTATTTTTATTATTAATGTACACGAAGCCAAAGTAACACAACCTCTTTAAGCAAAAGTGATTTTTTTTTTTACTGAAGTTTCCTCTTTTTATTCTGTTTCTCTTGAGGCAGATATACATGCAGAACAAACATGCTTTATTTCCAGTTGACATTTAAAGCACACTTTTGCCTTTTATATTTTTCTGCTTGAATAAAACAGTTACCCAATATAATAACAGAAATTTTTCAATCTCAGTCTTGCTGTGTTTCTTTGGAGCTATAACTGAACCTGTCAGAAAAATGAAAGTAAGAAAAATAGCACACTACAGATTGTAGAATAATTGGTGAGGAAAAAAAAAAAAACCAAAAAAAATGCATGAGATGAAATATTTTAAAATACCTTGCTTTAAACAAAATATATAGCTGAAGTGTTAGCTTGTGTCTTTTTATAAAGCAATGTGCAAAGGAAAAAAAAAAAGAAACTTCTGAGAACTTTGTGAGTTATGCCATAACTGTATTTTTCAAGACCCAAGGCCTCATCATGCTGTGAAGTTAATTGCAAAATCCTTTTGACATTTGTGCGAGCATAGCTAGTCCTTGGTACACACTGAATAACACAGTGTCCTGAAAACACGAGCCACTGATTTTGACCTTCCCTTTGATATATTTACCAAAAACAGAATTTAATTTTGAGATGTACTCAGAATCAACCAACTTTGCTTTAGACCCTTTTTTCATTAACTTCAGTATCTTTCCAAAATTTCATGCTCCAATTGATTAGCTGGATTTATACCAACATATGACGGTATTTACATCAACATAAGACATTATTTGTATAAACTGAAGTAAGTCATCATAAGGCATATACAGAACAAATCTATTTCTGCAGTGTAGTCCCTTTCCAAAAAGAAGGCATGTTCAGTTTTAGCCTTCTTCAGATCCTTCTTCCATCAATATTCCTCCCCTCCTTTCCCTTTTCCTTTCCTTTCCCTTCCCTTTCCCCTTCCCCTTTCTTTTCCCCTTCCCTTCCCTTTCCATTTTCCCACTTTCTGCTTTTCTATATATAGCTAACATCAGTCTGCTGATATCAATGCTTGCCTACAAAACAAATCTGTAAAGCACGCTTCTGTGATTATTCATGGATGAGGTTCTTAGTACTATGCTTTAGTTGGTTAGATGGGGTTGGGTGATTGGTTGGACTTGATGATCTTGGAGATCTCTTCCAATCTGGTTGATTCTATGTGTGTAAAGTCTGTGTGCAATATGAGATCCCTTTAAGAGTTGTTTACAATGTTGTAGTATGACAGAAACAAGACCAAGAATATTAAATGGCACATTCTAGATCAAGAATCATGTCAACTGTTGATCTGTGGTTTGTGTCATCCTGATCGTCAGCACCCATTCATTTTTTTAACAATTTATGTATCTTAATATATAATAACTTTTTTAATGACCTGACATTCATATCATATTACTTTATTAAGTAAATTCATGAAATTGTGCTTTTAATGTTTCACATAAAGCTGCAATGCAAATAACAAATGAGTTGATACGATCTTGAATTAAACTTGTGTTAGAATGCTCTATGGGATTTTAACCCTTAGTCTTTCATGCACGTTCTGAACTTACTTTTACATCTCAAGTGCACCCATAAAATTATAAATTCATAGAAGCAAATATGACATTAGGGGTTTTTCACATATTAAGCATTACAGAGTTATTTTTTTGTTTGTTTGTTTATTCATCTAAAAAAGTTTAAATATCATCAAGTATACTTGACAATGCTCTATCATGAAAATTCAGAATGTTTTTTTGAAATAAATTTCTGAATATTAAATGTGACATCTATCTATTTTAATCAAATCTCTTCACTCCCTTAATGTGTTTTCCTTCACTTCAGATCACGTCAGATCATATGCAATGGCACAGCTATGTGTTTACCTGTGGAAAGTCAGGACAGAGAAACAGATCAAAGAAACAAATACATATTATTAACTCAAATGGTTAAAGAAAACTTTTGTTTCATAAAGTAGAACATTAAATAACATCCTAATTAGAATATTAAAGGGCAAGTGATCTTAGAGCATATACACTTGTCTATTTAAAGAACTGTACAATAGAGTGTTGGATATAAAGAAAATATTTTTAAAAAGAAATGTGCTAGAAGTTAACAATACAGAAAAGCTGTTGTATGAAGTAATGTATTGTGACAGTAAGACTTCAGCCCTTCAGTATGTGACCCTTCTTCACCTGACTTCATTGTTTCTGCTCATGATAGTAATGGTTTCTTTTCTCAGTAATAAATCACATGCTTGTATCCCATACTATAACTAGGCAAATAGAAATCATGACTATTATCTAAAGCTTAAAGTGATAATATTTTCCTTTTTTTTTACTTTAAATGTAAACTCTGAGCTAAATACACTGTACTTTGTTCCTGTTGATGTAAGTCCTATAAAAATATTTATTAGAAACTCTGATGTCATAAATTCTTGCAAAAATGTTCTACGACATCTAAAGATTACATTTAAACAAAGCTATGGAATGCCTTCTCTATTTAGTCCATGCAAAAGATTAATACTGTACAGATTTCTTTGCAGTTTAGATTTAATTAATTATTTTTATTCAAACCACCATTTCGATTGCATTTTCTTCTTTAATGATACATCTTTCTTTCAAATAATTTGAATGATATGTATATTTGCAAATTTATTCAGAATTTTGCAGGAAAAATGATGAGTGTCTAAATAAAATTAAAAAAAAAAAATCACAGAATCAACCAGGTTGGAAAAGACCTTCAAGATCATCTAGTCTAACCTATCACCCAATACCATTCATCTTATCTAACATTTCAATGTTTTTTCCTCACCTATTAATGGTGGAGGACATACTTACAACGGTTCCTCTGACTTATAAAGACATAAGATAACAGCCTGCATGAATTATTCTTCTCCATTGACTAAAGGAGCTTAATGACTTCCTTAACCTGGATTAGAAAAAGAACAAGACAACCAACCAACCAACCAGACAAAACCAGCAACAAACAAAACCACAGCTTAGTTAAAGCTAAGAAGGATAAATCCATCCCCTAAATTTTAGAAAGTTAAATTTAGAAGGAAAAAACCAAGACCCTCACGTCCCCCAAGTAATGGAAATGTTAATATCTAATTTGTGTTGAAATTAGTTGAAATATTGTGACAGACTTATACAGGATAGAATTCTTCTCTAAAGTACAAAAGGTCAGACTAATTTGATAAAAGATCCAATCATGTTCATATTTTTGGAAATGAGGAATTACCTTTGCATTACATAACTGAGGGTTCTTCTGCATATAGCAATATGATAATAATATTGATTCATGCTATCTCATTAAAAAAAATATATATAATGTAGTCAGCACATCCCCCAATTTCAGAAACAGTACTATACAATGACAGCACACACATCTGGTATTTCAGCTCTCCTCTCAATTTTGTACCATCTGTAAGCATAAGCTTAGAAACATTTCATCTTCATAAATCTGTGCTGACTACTGACTACTGGACTACACTTCTGCCAGAGGCCTCAGTACCTTTGAGTGTATGCCATCTGGCCCTGCAGGCTTGTGTATGTCTAAGTGGTGCAGCAGGTCACTAACTATCTCATCTTGGATGATGGGGCCTTTACTCTGCTCCCTATCCCTATCTTCCAGCCCTGGTAGCTGGGTATCCAGCAAACAGCTGGCCTTGCTACTAAAAACTGAAGCAAAGAAGATATTGAATACCTCAGCCTTTTCCTCATCCTTTACCACTGTGTTCTCCCCTGAATCCAACAAAGGACAAAGATTCTCCTTAGTCTTTCTTTTCTTGCTAACATATTTGTAGAAGATTTTCCTGTTTTCTTTAACACATGAATCCAAATTAATTTCCAACTAGGCTTTAGTCCTTCTAATTTTCTCCCTACATAGCCTCCTGACAATCTTGTAGCCCATAACTGCCATAATCTTCCAAACATAATAGAGAGCAGCCTTGCAAAGACACTGCATAAGTATTACTGGGTGCAATCCTTGAACTTATGTGTGTCTGCCTTTTTAATTATTCCTTAACCTCATCTCCCTGTATCAAGGGTAAGTCTGTCTTGTTCCACACTTCCCTTGTAGCAGGGGCTTGAAGGCTACTCTTACCAGCAAAGATTGAAGAAAGCATTGAGAACTTTGAAATTTTCCTTGGACTTTCAATACTGCCCAAGATGATCTTCCTCATAACTTTTCAAGGTACTGAGGTTAGAATAAGAAGTCTGTCATTTTCTGGGCCTCCCCCCATGCCCATCTTGTAAACTGGAATAACATTGGCTAGCTCTCAGAGAGTGGAGAACCTTGACACTTTCAAGATCTTTGGAGGCCCTGTAAAAGATGCTTAAAAAAAAAGTATCCAAACATTCAAAGTCAAGAGCAGAATGAATGGAAGAATGTGTTCAACCTTCCTCCTCTTCGCTTGTAGTAACTAGCAACTTAGTAATTAGTCTAGTTAGGTACACTGTCAGAACAGCTTTGATAAGGTTGTGGATAATCAGGGAGATCAGATGAAACAGAGGTAGAATAATTGTAGATCACGGATGAAATTTCCACACAATCTAGATTTTCTAGATTGCCAAAAGTGGAAAGGCATACACATGTGGAGAAGAACACAGATTGAAGGATTTTGTGACAGGAAGTCATTTCTGATATCTTGCTAAAATCCCCTTGATTCCTATTACTGAATTCATATCGAGTTATAAAACAACATATTCCAAGACTGATCAAAAGAATCAGTATTTACTTCAGTTGGTGTTATGGGGACATGATTTATGTCTTGCATAGGATCAATATCAATAGCTCTCAGAACTGGAACTAGCCTGCACAAACTAGTATTCTAGTATTGGAAATACTAAATGTATGGGAACATGAAATCATGGAAGCATGGAAGGCTGTGAAAATCAGCATTGCCTCTGTGTCCTAAAAGTCTCTCTTCCACTTTTTATGTTACATGATAGTTATTCACATGATTTTAAATCCTAGAAGTATCTTAAGAATGGTAATTTTTTCCATATCCTTTCGATATATTCTTTCTGTTTTAGTATAGAAGATTATTAGAATCTCTCCCAAACCTACATAGTTGCATTCATCCACAAATCACATTTATCCTTTCCTAGGTGTGAGAGAGAGCACCTCCCTGAGTTTGCTGAAAATGTAGAATTTGTTTCTGGATAGAAAAGAATGTCTATAATAAGGATTTTTTTTTTTTTTAGCATAACTAAACATATGATGTCACTATGAGTTAGACCATAATATTAATAAAGTTATTTTTTCATGTTTTATTAATACCTAAACATGATGAATGTCTTTCAAGATTGCTATTGCGTATTGAATAGCTCATGAGGTTTGAAGTTCACATCAATTTACTCTTATTTTTTCCTATTGTTGAACTTTGTGAGATCCATCTCTGCCCAGTTCTCCGGCCTGTCAAGGTCCAGCCCCCTTTTAAAATATTAGATGAAACAGCTATGATATATAGGAAATTACTTTGCTGATAGATGTGATTTGCTTTCAGGAGAAGAAAGGGATGCATATGGGTCTAATTCATAGTCAAACCTGTGATCATTCTTAATCATTATTTGATTGAAAATGTAAGAACATGCAGACCATAGAATGGGAAGAAATGTGTGACTGGTCAAGAAAGGTGTGTAAGATATATATGTAATTGATCATATTACAGTTCATCCAGATAGGCTAGCGGCCATAAACTGGGCTATTTTTCTGAAGTTTCTGCCTGCACAAATCATTTGCTTGACAGCCTTGGATATTTTTTCATGTTTTCTCTGTATTGATTTCCAATGGAATTGTCACTTTAACTGATTAATCTCTGTAAGTATATGGAGCACAGATGTTCTCTCCTTTTTTTTTTTTTTTGGTTAAAACTCATACAAACAATCCTGCTCCTTGCCTGAAACAGGGGGACAGCAAACTTAAAATATTTCTGAAATGAGAACACAGAATATCAGAAAAAATAAATAGAGCAGTAAGAAGATTGGACATGGAAAACGTAGGCAAGCAGGTTTTGCATTGTTGCAACGCAGGTACATGGGTATGAGGTTTCTCATCATTCTATTGTTAACACTTCAATATAAGTTAATATATTTGTGCATTCTAAAATTCTGTTTGTTCCAAGTTTTCATGAATACTTGAAAGTATCACATTTCAATCTTATTACTGCCTGTTGTTATGTCTGCTGAAGACAATGATGAAAAGACCTAGGCCTAGGAAAAGACCAGGGTCTAAGCCTAATGTGATTTGTGCTGCTTACAGGGTTGCAAGCCAAATTTCTCCAGGAAGGCACATCTGATGATTGCTGTCTGCAGAGCCACACACTAGCAAACCTGATTAATATAAATGCAGTGGGAAAGAGGAAGAGCCTCCTAACCTTTGAATACTTTTATTTTTGAGTGAAGCAACATGTCTGACAAGAGCTCTCAGAAATGTAGAGTTTTGCCTCGTAATGTAACAAAAGGATTAATTTAGAATAGGTCTGTAGCCACTTGTAAAATATTTCATTTTAATAATTTATACTAATGGAATATATGATCTAGGGAGGTTCACATGGGTTGCTCCTGGGCAGTTGTTGACAAGGCAAATGTGGCTGGGGAGTCTGGGACTGGACTCTTATTTGCTTGTCCCTGGTGGAATTGTAGGATGTTAAAACAAGAGCTAGCAGCAGACAACACCTTTAATTCATCTACTCATGTCGCCCATCAGATGGCAATGCTGATCAGCTCAGCAGGTTCCTACAACATGCACAAGGAAAAAAAAGTTAAGCTTTTATCTCTGTAATAAGTAATGAAGTCTAATTCTCCCTTCTAACATTAAAAGAAAAAAAATTAACCCTCTAGCATGAGCACAGAAGAGCTCAGCAACAACTGTTTCAGCATCAAGAGGTAAGTAGAGATTTAGAGGTCACAGTGTGGTGGGTCTCAGTCTTAGAGATGTGGCTGAAGCAAGAACTAGATGTTATAGACAAGAATTGTGCAGTGCGTACAGAAATAGGGTTGTATCTCTTTCCACATATGTGCTGTAAATCTGTTATCTCTCTTTATCCACCTGAACCATGCTTGTGATGGATATTTCTGATGCTCAGAATCTCTACTCTCACAGTATCACACAGAGACCAATATCTTAGTAGCACATTCCTTCAACTCTTCTATATGACTGCAGAGGGACTTTGCATAAGAGTCTCTAGAGACAGAACAAGGAGGAATGGCTTTAAGCTGAGAGAGGGTAGGTTTAGACTGGATCTTAGGAAGAAGTTCTTCAGTAAGAGAGTGGTGAGACTCTGCAACAGGCTGCTCGGGGAGGTTGTGGATGCTCCATTCCTGGAGATGTTCAAGGCCAGGTTGGACAAGGCCTTAAGCAACCAAGTCTGAGAGGTGTCCCTGCCCATGGCAGGAAGGTTGGAATAATGATCTCTAAGATCCTGTCATCTAGTTTAATGCCCCTGCCTCCCCCACCACCGCCCTTCATCTTCCTAAAGCAATTCCTGCTCACTCTGCACCATCCTTCACTTTACCTAAACAGCTTCTGCTCCTACTCCACCAACCACCATTTTTGCAGCATCCCAGAGCCAGGAGCAAGACCTTCAACCAGCCAAGATACCACACAGAGGAGCTCAGCCCCAGTAAGGAGGCCCAGCCAGCATCCATGGATAATATTGGAGTAGGTGTTAACCCTATTCCTAACTGACCGGGGGGCCACCAGGCCCCCCGGCCTTTGTCCACCATCACCAATCACCCAGTGTGCACCATAAGGACTCACCAGTGAGGAGAGGAGGATCCTCAGCCCAGATGGGCTCAGCTTGGGGCTTCTGCCTTTCCTGGGGGGGATTATAAAGGGGAGTGGGTGGGGAGGGCCAATTGACGACACCTGGGGTGGGAGGAGACACCAAAAGAGCCCAGGCCCTCTGGGATTTGAGGGGAAAATGGGGTGGGTGGGGTGGAAAAGGGGTGGGAAATGGGAGGTGGTGGTGAAAGGAGGGGATTTTAAAGTAACTTTATTCTCCAGAATTCTTTCATAATGCACAACTGCAGTTCATGGTTTGCTTTGCCTCCACACAAAAAGAACAAACCATCAATACTTCATAAAATAAAACACAATGGTAGCTATTACAATGAAATCTTTCCATAATTATTATTTTGCTTGGTGGGAAAATCTGTGCTTTTCAGATCAAGATAACAAGTTTTAACCAAAAAAAAAAAAATATTCTGCAAGAATGAATTTTCTCCCTGGATACCAGCAGACAACACTAGGATGATGAAGGGACTGGAGCATATGTCCTATGAGGAGAGGCTAAGAGGCTTGGGGCTTTTTAGTCTGGAGAGGAGAAGACTGAGAGGGGGTTTAATAAACATTTATAAGTATCTGAGGGCTGGGTGTCAAGAAGGAGAGGACAGGCTCTGCTCACTTGCACCTTGTGATAGGACAAAGGGTAATGGATATAAACTACAGCACAGGAGGTCCCACCTCAGCGTGAGGAGGAACTTCTTCAATGCGAGGGTCACAGAACACTGGAGCAGGCTGCCTAGGGAGGTTGTGGAATCTCCTTCTCTGGAGACTTTCAGGACCTATCTGGATGTGTTCCTGTGCAACCTGTGCTAGATTCTATGGTCCTGCTCTGGCAGGGGTTTGGACTTGATGATCTTCAAGGGTCCCTTCCAAACAGTAACATCCTATGATCGTATGATCCCATGAAATTTACATCAATATCAATTAATTAGAATTAACTGTGGAGAGTACATTAACCTGCAATTAGATCTATCTCATGGAACTTTTTTTTCCCCCAAATTATATTTTTTTCTAATAGAATCAGAAAATATCACTAGTTGGAAGGGACCCATAATGACGATTGAGTCCAAATCCCTGCTTCTTGCAGGACTACTTAAAATTTATTGTGATTTCAGTCTGGGATTGGAATTGAGGTGGAATTCAAATGAAGCTACTGTGCCTGTTCAAACAGAGGTGACTTTTCTTCTTAGCTGCTTTGTCCCATCATGCATAGAGTAGAGCACAACTATAAGGAATGGGTGTCGGGGAGAATGTTCACGAAGATAGCTGTAAGAGGAGCAAACTGGAGGCTCCAATTCCACAGCTCAAGACTGCAGGATAGACAAAAGACAACAAGTATTAAATAAATTCCATATATGCTTAGAATTCTATTGTTTTGTGTGGTCCATGGAAGTGTCTTCAAGCTGGCTGTTGATCCACAGAAATGAAGTTGGTTAAACCCTCACTTTGTTCACAAATAAACTTACTCAGAGAGCGATGTTATATAGTAATAGACAGTTTGTGTTCAGGCTACGCAAACAGTTATTGTTTGGAATCCAGCAACAGCAAAAGCTTCGAAAGAAGAAGATAAATCTGAATTCTCAATAACTGTCAGAGCATTATACACCAGCTTCTATCTAAGAATAAAGAACTTTGTGCCTGTCAAACCTCATATTTCTGGTAAGGGGCTCACTTGCACTTGTAAAATCCTCTTATATAATAATTGGTCCATTGAGTATTCTTCCTAACCCACTCCCTGTTTATGCCAGTTATCAAATGAGAAAACTTAGTAGAAAAGTATACATGATTCTTTGTGCATACTTTCACAAATACATACACTCACAAATGTATACACATATACATATGTGTGTATGTAATTAGTGATAGAACAGGTAACTAGTGATAGAACAAGAGGGAATGACCTCAAGCTGCAACTGGGTAGGTTTAGACTGGACATTAGGAAATATTTTTTCATGGAAAGAGTGGTGAGGCATTGGAATGGGCTAACCAGGGAGGTGGTTGAGTTGCCAACCCTGGATGTTTTTAAAGGTCCTTTGGAAGTGATGGTTGGGGATATGGTTTAGGGGTGAACCTTGTAGAGTAGGGTTGTTGGTTTGACTTGGTGATCCTGAGGGTCTTTTCTAACCTGAATGTTTCTGTGATTCTGTGATATACATATACACTGAGTTTTCTTTATGAAGCAATGTTGTTTTGATTTAGATGACATATTTGTTCTATCTCTGTTTTGTTTGTCTTTCACTGCTTAACTAGTACTGAATAAAATGTCATGAAGTCAGAATTCATTAATTGGACCTCTTTTTTTAACACATTTGACCCTGCACACTTCTTTAAAAACACATTTTAATATTAATTTTAGGGTTTTTTGTTTGCTTGGAACATGTGTTTATTTTCAAAGTATATAAGGAAGATGCCATTTTCTTCTCTGTTTCAATGACTTCTTTTTTTTAATTTGCCCTAACATTTTTCATGTTGAGAAATCTATGTCTCTTTATGTTTTTTATTTCAACTTAAATTAAGTTTCTACTAAATATCTTGTAATATTCTTTACAAAGAACATTAAAACAAATCATATGAATGCTTTAAAGATCCTTCCAGTTTCTACTTCTGACAGAATAGTGACTTGAACTCAGTGTAAACTAGAAGATCTGTAGATAGGTTTGTAGATTTTTCAATTCAGCTGTGTTTGAATAACACACATTACTTCACGCTACATGTACTGACCATGTTTAATTTGGTATGGATAGCTCTTGTATTTGACAACTGAATTTATGCCCAACTTTTACAACATTAGAGGTACAAAATGTGGGTCCCCGCATACGATGTCAGATAGAAGTTAGGAAAACAAATTGCCTATATTTGCTAATTCAGATTTTAGAAGTCTTTTATCATTTTATTGATTTGTTACTTAGTAAGATGGCAAATATGTCTATTGCCTTAAGAAACACTTTATTCTGTTCTTTGAGTGACCATCTCTAAATCACAAGCTATTTGATGTCTTCTACAGAAGCCTAGCTTTGAGTTTCCACTTTTTAATAAGATATGCTGAAACTCACATTTTCAGTATCATGACAGAAGTTCAGCTACTATTTCTCTGCTCAACTAACTACCAAATCCTTTCAGCTATCCTGCTTGTCTGCTTGAAATGGTCATCAGGAAACACTGCCACTTGCTGTCTCTATGGGAGAGCACCATTTCCAAACTGGTCAGAAGAAAGCTTTTTATTCTTCTGATACCTGAGGGTAATTAAGCCTATATTAACTATAAATATATATAGTTTTTATATATACATATTAGATGATTCATGAGAAAACATGTTGTGCTGTCTTGAGACATAAGAATATTGCCTAAAAAAAAGGCAAGCATTACACCTTTTTCTCCCTTACACATTATCACCTTTCCACATGAATAATCTAATTTCTGTTAATGGGACTGCTCATGTGGTTAACTCCTCCCTTCCCCCCTAGTGTGAGTACCGAAAGCCCAATTAATACTCCAAAATTACAAGAGGAAAACAGCAATAGAAACAGCAGAATTGGTTGCACATTTCACAATGAAAGGCAATTCACTGACTGAGACATTTTTGTCAAGAGGTTGTAGCCAAGTGTGTGAATCAACAAAGTGATGCTGCCTTCCATATATTCCTCTGTAACAGACATCTCTCCTGTAGATGGTTCTGAACAAGTTCTCTGGCAGCTGCTGCTAGGAAATTAAGTTTTAGCTTAATAAGTAAACAATTACGAGGGCAGGAGGGAAAGGAGTGAGGGAAAGGTGAAGAGAGAGAGTAAATAGATTGCACAGAGAAGATGTTTCTGCGACAAATTGTAGCAGTTTTTCTTAAAAAAAAATATTGCAGCTGGCATGATATATATGATATTAATTTGGAAGATAGCTGGATTAGTAATGAGGAAAACCACTAAAATATATGGAAATCTCTCTCCTTAAATACTATATTATTACAGTAAATGACTCCTTTGTTTGTGAGGCAGAGCAACAAGGACAGAAGCAACAACAGCAGCAGTGTCTACCCAGGTTCCTCTATCTGTTAGGGCTAAGGTATTTCTTTTTACTCTTTTTAAAGAGTTGAGCTGTTTCTATTGATAATACTGACTGAAGATAGACTAATGGAACAACTTACCTTTGTGGTGTTTGTGATACAGATATATAAAATACCCTCATATACATAATTAACCTTCATGCTACATATAAAATTCTTTAAGTGCTATCAGTTTAGGTTTGATTTTTACATACATATATATATATAAAATTTTATTTGAGACATAAGAAGTTTGTGAAAACATGAGCTTGTTAATATATTGACATTATATATGAGAAGACATATCCCTGATGTTTCCAGAAAGGGGAAGGGAAACAGGTATTCTTCTTCCATTCAAAATACTCAATTTTAAATGTTGGAAAAGCCTGTCTTGTTAAACAGTTCAGTGATATCAATAATGAACTTAAAGAAATATTAGTTACCGAATATAAAAACCACTGGTAATTTCTTTGCCAATTTAAATAATTTTAAAATCTGAAATATGTTATAAAATCTGCTTACTACAAATTGTAAGGTATTCATCTCATTGAAAACTAATTAAAATAATGACAGATGTATTTTGTTTAAAGCAAGGAAGCAAAAGCTTTTAAAATCTCCACATTTATGACCTTATGTGTTATGTCATGTTGTGTTACATCAGTCTGAATGCATTAATTTTTAAATATATGATGTGACATACTGTAATGTGATTCACACTGCTTAGGTTTTAAGGGGCCATGCTGTAGTTGTGAAAGAAACAAAGAAAAATTATTCAAGCTTTATTAACACAATTTAGAAATATTTATAAAAAACACAGCAATTGCATATGCATTAGTCTTAGTAAAGAATATGGATAGGGGAGCAGGGACTCCCTTGATTTTATAGCTAATGGATTTTCTAGATTTTTTGATAACTATTGATATATCGTTACTTAATTTTGGCACCAAATTAAAACAATATTTTTGCTTTCTTCTTATAAATCTCAGTTAAGGGTCAGGATAAATGAAGCCAGATTGCATAATAAGCAATATGTAATCTGTTTTTCTTAGACTGGATAAACCAATATTACATTCCTACTCTTTACAATACATTTTCAGGTAGTTGAAGGTACAAATAATTATGAAATAAGTTTACTCGTTATGGATCTTTGTGATGTGTTGCATTTATTGAAATGAATATAATATGCCTGGATTTTAGCTGCTCATTTTATTAAAAAAAAAGCTGCTCAGCAGCTTGTAATAAGTTGAAATCATATAAAAATTACTAAATGTGCCAAATATTTTGAAGCATGAACACAGAGTTTGAAACAAGAATATCATGATTCATCAAAGTCTTTCAGGATCCTATTTCCATGCAACTTGAGAAACTAACTTTCTCAAGCAACTGTTAACATTTTTGGCTATAGTGCTTACTATCTACCTTATTTTATGGTCTGACAAAAAGTGCTTTTATCTTATGTGTCAGTGGAAAGAAAAGAAATAAATTTAAAAGCTTTAATATACCACTATTAGTAAAAAATCTGTGCATACATTAGATTTTAACTGCTGTAACATTGAAGCTTTTTTTTTTTTTAATACACTAGTAGGAGTGAGATCAGGGTATGGTTAAGAGTAATTTGGGACCCATCAAACTGAAATGTCCAATGCAAATGCACTTATATGCATCACAGTATTTATTAGCAGAACTCAAAATCCTTTATTTCACAACTGATTTGACAAACGCATAGCAATTTTGTTCCCTTTAATGGGGACATTGGGATAGTGCTAAAAACCTCAAATGTACCTTAACTTTATCACACGGAAAAAAATAGAAAAAAAAAGTCTACAGGAAATTTTAGAGGAAAATAATTTACTGCAAAAATAATCTTTATTAATTTACTTCATTTCATGAAAGGCTAGTAAATTCTACTCAACAATAAATTTCAATTGATGAAGTTGGTGCAATGATGAAATCTCATGCATTGACTCTCTAAAGTCATCACACCTAAGAGCATATGAGCTGTAGGGTCTCTCATTTCCCTTTATCTATCATCACCAAACACCTTAATAAATTCCTGTTAGAGACATCGGAGCAAGGCAGTGGAAGGAAGTGTGGCTGCCCACTAGCACTATCTAGGATCAGAGAAGATGAGGGGTTGTGCAGGTATATCTATCGTCCAATTTGTGTTTCAATATGCTTATTGCTGGAGAAGGAAGGATGGAGGTGAAATAATGGGGAAAAAAAACAACCATCCAATCAAAATAATAACAAGAGTAGCAAAAACAAAGCCCAAAACAAACAAACAAACAAACAAACAAAAAAGCTGTCTGACTTTCCAAGCTCCCACTCTGAAAATAAAACTTTTCATTTTTAAATCAGACATGGACATGAGAAACAGAAAAAAAAAAAAAAAGAAACATGACTTCTGGACATTTTTCAGAGGAGGAATGCACTTTCAAATTATACAATTCTTGTTACTAATCATCTCAGGGCACTGAGTCTTCCTGGAAAGAAGAGAGGACAAATTCACTATATCACTGCCTTCCAGGCACGTTCTTTAGGTTACAAACTGGGGCTCACAAATTCAAGCACCAAATGGCAGTGGTTTATTACTGTGTAATATTTGAACACAGATTTGAAAATATACACTGAAGCGGAAGACACTTCAAGAATTAGAAGATAGATGTCTCTGAAAATATTGTGAGAGCAAGCCTCAGCAGCTTGTAAAAATATAAGTATAATCAGTTGCCATGAAGATTGCAGAAAAGAACTGGCTTTCTCACTGCTGCCTTTCAGTGCATATATTTCAGTGTAGTTGAATAATAAAGACATGCATTTTAAATACAATTCTGTCTCTTTTCAATGTCTAAGTTGAACACGCCTCATTCTGTTACAATCAATGAGGAAAAGCTATTATGTCTATTTTCGGACAGGTCCTAAAATAACTGTAAGATTTCAACCTTAGTTTTTCTATATTCTCATTCAATGTGTGTATGTATATTGCAGAGAAAGTGTCTTCTTTACTTTCTTAGAAGTAAAAGTATCTCAAAAGTTATTGTGTGTATTTAGAAATCATGTCACCAACTTCATACTTCAAGATTCTGCTAAAACTCTTATAGACAAACCTTTTTGGCATGTCATATGTCACATGGAATCACAGAATCACAGAAATATTCAGGTTGGAAAAGACCCTTGGGATCACCAAGTCCAAACAGTAACCATACTGTGCAAGGTTCACCCCTAAACTGTATCCCCAAGCACCACATCCAAATAACCTTTAAACACATCCAGGGTTGGTGACTCAACCACCTTCCTGGGCATCATGTTCCAATGCCTGACCACTCTTTCCATGAAAAAAAAAAATCTAACATTCAATTTAAACCTAACCAGCCACAGCTTGAGGCTGTTCCCTCTTGTTCTATCACTTATTACCTGTGAGAAGAGACAAGCACCAGCCTCTCCATACCATCCTTTCAGGTAGTTTTAAANCTCAGGTAGTTTTAGAGAGCAATGAGGTCTCCCCTCAGCCTCCTCTTTTTCAAACAGCCCCAGCTCCTTCAGTCACTCTTAATAAGATTTATTCTCCAGACCCTTCTCCAGCTTCATTGCCGTCCTCTGCGCTCACTCCAGCACCTCAACATCTGTCTTTTGGTGAGGTGCCCAAAACTGAACACAATACTCAAAGTGTGGCCTCACCAGAGCTGAGTACAAGAGGACAATCACCTCCCTACTCCTGCTGGACACAGCATTTATAATACAAGCCAGGATGCCATTGGTTTTCTTGGCCACCTGGGCACACTGCTTGCTCATATTCAGTTGCCTGTTGATTAGAATCCCCAGGTCCCTTTCTGCTAGACAGCATATATGAATTTTGGCAGCAGAATATTATTTATTGTGTAGAAACACAGAGTGTAAAAGTCAACAAATAGAAAGCACTTAGAATTCTTTAATGATGATTTAGGTTCAAACGAGAGGTTTGTTACACAAATACCATCAAATAAGTGCCTATATAAGATATTTGTTACTATTTTTCCCTTGGAGCTCACGTGTGTCTATTTTTTTTCTTCACTAAAATGTTTTATCTGCATTAGAAAATCTCCTCTTTTTTTTCTTTGTTCTTTTTGTTTGGTTGTTTCATTGGGTTTTCTTTTTTTTTTTTTTT
>VXBD01008702.1:219633-385257 GCA_013399975.1 Indicator maculatus
AATCACAGAAATATTCAGGTTGGAAAAGACCCTTGGGATCACCAAGTCCAACCAGTAACCATACTGTGCAAGGTTCACCCCTAAACTGTATCCCCAAGCACCACATCCAAATAACCTTTAAACACATCCAGGGTTGGTGACTCAACCACCTTCCTGGGCATCATGTTCCAATGCCTGACCACTCTTTCCATGAAAAAAAAAAATCTAACATTCAATTTAAACCTAACCAGCCACAGCTTGAGGCTGTTCCCTCTTGTTCTATCACTTATTACCTGTGAGAAGAGACAAGCACCAGCCTCTCCATACCATCCTTTCAGGTAGTTTTAGAGAGCAATGAGGTCTCCCCTCAGCCTCCTCTTTTTCAAACAGCCCCAGCTCCTTCAGTCACTCTTAATAAGATTTATTCTCCAGACCCTTCTCCAGCTTCATTGCCGTCCTCTGCGCTCACTCCAGCACCTCAACATCTGTCTTTTGGTGAGGTGCCCAAAACTGAACACAATACTCAAAGTGTGGCCTCACCAGAGCTGAGTACAAGAGGACAATCACCTCCCTACTCCTGCTGGACACAGCATTTATAATACAAGCCAGGATGCCATTGGTTTTCTTGGCCACCTGGGCACACTGCTTGCTCATATTCAGTTGCCTGTTGATTAGAATCCCCAGGTCCCTTTCTGCTAGACAGCATATATGAATTTTGGCAGCAGAATATTATTTATTGTGTAGAAACACAGAGTGTAAAAGTCAACAAATAGAAAGCACTTAGAATTCTTTAATGATGATTTAGGTTCAAACGAGAGGTTTGTTACACAAATACCATCAAATAAGTGCCTATATAAGATATTTGTTACTATTTTTCCCTTGGAGCTCACGTGTGTCTATTTTTTTTCTTCACTAAAATGTTTTATCTGCATTAGAAAATCTCCTCTTTTTTTTCTTTGTTCTTTTTGTTTGGTTGTTTCATTGGGTTTTTTTTTTTTTTTTTTTTCTCTTAGAATAAGTAAGAGACTTAAAGGACCTTAATTCAGTTTAGCTGTCTTTTAACATGTCCACTATAAAATTCCAAGTGTCATGACTGGTAGTTTAGCTTCTTATATATTTCATAAAAGTTTGTAGTATACAACATTGACCACCCTAGGGAAAAATATCCTCAGAGCTGGTTTGCTACCATTAATTAATGTAAGAACTGCAACATCAGGCAGAAACTGAACATTTATGGACATTCATTTGGTCGCTGTATTCCTGAGCCAATATTAAGAAATTTGACAAATTCATTTTTTTGATCTAGATGTGATATATCAATCACCTAAAACCTACAGCTGAATTGCAGCTTAAAATGGGGTCAAATCAAAACCTGTATCAAACTCCAGAAACATTACAGTTACTAGGTACCATGATTCCAGCTGTGGAATATAGGCTAGGACAAAAAGAGATGAGTATTTATTTAAGTGGATTTCTATACATGGGTGGCTACTCATTATGCACTTGATTAATGTCCTAGAATGCACAACAGAGAAGTAGGACTTCGTTCAAATTCCCAGTCATAGAAGCCTACTAACACTTGATATGCTGCAGCGTGTCTGTGTATCTGCAGTGGCTTAAAACTGCGTGCTGAGAAAGAAGCGTGTGCCCCATATACCCTGTGTCATAACTTACAGGTACAAAGGCATAGTTTAGAAATCCAAATTCCTCTCTACTTAAAGAATTTATTTTCACTGTTAGGCAGTGACGAACAATTAAAGTACAGGTTTGAATTTGTTTTCTGAGGATTCACTTAAATCCTTTGCTAGGATCTAAGGCCTTCTTCAGGTTTGTCCCCAAGAGCCAACTTTCAGTAAGATACACCAGATCTCTGGATGGATTTGAGCAGTTCAGTTCAGCCTGTATTTCTCAAAGATTCATGGAACAGAGTTTCCTATTCTTAGGAAATTAAATTTTGTGCTAAGTAGTGCAGCAGTATTGCTTAAGGTTATAGGCCAGGTTAGAGATCAGCAAAAGAGACAAAAGAATGATTAGTCAGAACCAGCTTGCCCCGTTCTAATACAGAGAGGAATGGACTGTTGTCCAGCAAAGTACAGAGAACAGTAGTGATAGGTGTAGCTGTGTGAGGTGTTAACTGTAGCAAGACACTCAAAAACATCCCGAAATTTTGGACCAGTCAAACTATGAGTATGACTAGAAGCAGTAAGGAAATAAAAATGTGGCACATGCCTAGAAACTTTAGTTTCCTTTCCTCAGATAACTTAAATCCTAACCAAGTTCTACTTCAGAAATTAGCTGTGAGAAGATTTTCTCCAAAATCTAGTGATATCAAAATGTAAGCTTTACTCTCTGATATGTGTCTAGTGCAAGTGCTTGAGCTTTATTGGGCCATTTTACCTAAGGACATTAATGAGATCTTGAAAAAAACATCAGAGACATTTGAACTTCTCAGAGATTTATAGGTGAGTCTAGTAGTGTTGTTTACATTTTTTGCCTTGCTATTATTCGTGATACTATCGTGACTGATGTTATCATCATTTATTCGTACTGTCCTGGAACTTCACTTCTTCTAGAAAAGGAATACAAGATATCCCATGGACAAAAATTGAAGAGCAATTCAGAATTTACAAAAATTATGTCTATTTGTTACCAAGAATTAATCAATATCATAATACTGATTTCCATTCATTATCCACAACTGAATCCAGACTCTGCTTAATTTCCTACTATATCTAGTTTTTATTATCGGACTAATTATATTTTATGCACATTTCTATATGTATCTATGATTTCCTCTTTGAAAATTCTGAATTTTTGCCAAATATTTTATAACAAATCTATTATCCTATTCTTAAATGTATGTCATTATTTGATCAGAAATATTACATTAAAATACAGAAATAATATAAAACATTTGTTCTTTACAGTTTTTGTTTTATTTTATAAAAAAAATCTTGTAAACAGTTTTAAGGTTACACTTGAGGTCAAAACAGTAAAAACATCACATTCCTGTGCTATATTCAAAAGTAAGGAACTTGCAATTAGATTTTTTTGACAAAAAACCCCAAAGAAAGAAAAACCCTGGAAAAAACCAACCAAGCAACCATTATAATGTATTTTTTATACATTTTGAATAGATCAAAATTCTCTGGTTTTGAGAGACAAGTAGAAAAGCATTCTATCTTTGTTTTTTGGTTTTGGGTTTTTTTTTTTTTAGAGACTTTGCAGAGGGTAAAGGAAGGTTTTCAGGAGTGGCCAACAAGGTTTAATTAAGGGGAAAGCATGCTTGATAACCTTTCTGGTTTGCTGGGTAGATGAGAGAAGAGCAGTGGATGTTGTCTGCCTCAACTTCAGCAAGGCTTTTGACACAGTCTCCTATCACATTCTCACAGGTAAACTTAGGAAATGTGGGTTTGATAAGTGGAAAATAAGGCGGATTGAGAAGTGTATCATAAAGTGGTGATTAGTGGCACAGAGTTTAGCTGTAAGCCTGTAGGTAGCAGTGTTCCCCAGGGGTCAGTACTGTGTTCCTTCAAAAAATTCATCAACAATTTTGTTGATGATACAAAACTGGGAGTAGTGACTGATACACAGGAAGAGTGTATCAGTGAGACCTGGACAGGCTGGAGAGTTGAGAAGAGTGGAACCTAATGAAGTTAAACAAGGGCAAGTGTAGAGCCCTTCAGTGGGAAGGAATAACCTCATTCACCAGTACAGGTTAGGAATAACCTGCTATAGGTGACTCTGCTTTAGCAGAGGGGTTGGGGTAAATTATCTCCAGAGGTCCCTTCCAATCCTCTACCTTTCTGTGATTCTGTTATTCTGCAATTCTGTGATTAACTTTTTCTTCAATCTGAAAATGAAACTATCACTCAGAAACGTGAAGTACCTTCCTTGTATCCATTCTGAGCTCTTGCTCAGTTGCAAATCATATAAAAAATCATGCTTGCAAAATTATTTTCAATTGGATTACAGCTGATTCTCCAAAACCTCTATGATATACTAATGTGCAAGTGTCTATGTACTTCATTAAGGAATTTACTTATATACAGATTAGTTCTTTTTATATAAGATCAGAATCTCAAGCACTAGTGTCTTTATTAACTTCAAAGCAAAATCCTTTTAATTTGCTAATTTTGAAGACTCTGATCATTCATTATCCATTTTTAATGTTAAAAAAGGACAGCAGAAACATCACAATTTAAAATTTTAATTAGAAAATAACAATAATTTAAATTGCAGTGACATAATTACATTAGATATTACTTTTCTGAGAGATGGAATGAAGGAGGGGAAGGGAGTAAAGGGAAGAAAAGGAAGGCAAAGAGACAGAAATAAAATCAGTGGTTAATCATCTAGAGAGCAGAGATAGGCCAGTCAGTGCATGTTTGACTGAAGGTGACAGATACGAAGGCTGGAGCATACGAGACATACTTCTTATACCACTGTCATGAAGGGAGCCCATGCCCAGAATTATTCCCCAAATATTGCCAAAACTTGTCCCAATATATTGTGCTCACATCTCCCCTTCCCCCTCGTTTCTGGAGTGGGTGCTCAGCCCAGAGCCAAGTAACAAAAGCATCATCAAGCCAGGGTAAGCAACTCAACCTGCCTTCTTTGGGGTAAACAACATCACATGCCCACGTTATGGGATGATGGTGAGACGCTTTGTGCTTCTTCCAAGTTTGGACATAATTCTGGCTACATGCTTAGCCATAGGCTAAAGATATTACCAAGGTTGACTCTTGGCCCAATTCAAGGCTCAGGCATGTTATAAATATTCCCTAAACTATAAAGAAGTCACTCTTAGCTCTTTGTTCCTTGCTCTTGCTTCTGCTATTAAGCTCCGTCACGTGCACGCATACTGCTGGCCCCTGCAGTCCGGAGAAAAGCCAGCAACCCAGGAAGAACTGCTGTGCTTCAGTTTACTGGGAAACCCTCAAAGAGTCCTTCACTTCGCTACAACTAAAGTTTAGCATCATATTCCCAGTCCCACCGGGAGGAAAAGCAGCCATCGCAGATGAAAGGGACTGTATCCCGCTGGTACGCCTACCCAGTACGGGAAGAATTAGCCTGAATCCTTCAGCAAGTCCTAACAGTGTCTGCTAGAGCCACAAGCCACAGACCTGCAAGACAAAGTCTTTTGTGTGCCTGCTCACAATGAAGGACCCCACAGTTGCAGGAGGGGAACCACCTGTGCTGCTCCACATCCCTCTAAGTCAAAGACAACCCAGGGTGATTCAGAGCCAGAACCGCCTGTGAGCATCCCGGACAGCTTCACAGAGGACTGCCTTGTAGCCCTAGAAATGGCAAAGCAGTCACTGCCAAAAAGGAGTTGGCCGCTTGTTCATTTCAAGCTGAGCCAGGGGAAAAGCCTGCACTGCTCCGAGCCACATCCCCCACACTTCCCAGCAGCCCCAGGAGGGGAAATGCTCCCCCACAGTGCCCTGCCAACCTTGTAGGACTGAGCTGTGAGAGAGAACCTGTTCCACGTGAACCTGCCTGTTGGCAGAAGTCTGCATCTTGCCCCTGTAGCCGTGGAAGAAGGCTTGCCTTTGCTGTCCAGAAGGAACTGTCCTGGGAGCCAGATACAGCAGCCACGGCTCCACCGGGCCTCACCAAGTCCCTTAGACTCAGCAGGCAGCCAGCATAGCAGTAATTTAGCAACTAGCTTAGAAGCAAGTGAAATTGTAACTTCCCAGTGTTCACGTGTTTAACACCAGATAGGGTTCTCTTTAAAAATCCCCGTGCTTTAGCCTACGCAGTATTATAACGTATAGTTTATAAGGAAACACCCTGGAATTCCCGGAGTCATAATTCGTTCTCAGAAAAGGTTCCTTAATTGTATGTGCCTGACATTGAGTTGTTCAGCTGTGTCAGCAGCCACCAAGCATCTTCTCGAGTCGCCATCTGGTGGACAAGTGGCAGAATTGCAACCTCAGTTCTTAAAGAATTTTTGTATTTTTTTCTAATTGGATTCAAAATTGTTATACTGTACCAGTTTATGGGATAGATCATGCACTAGAATTTGCATATAAATATCGATAAACATATGAAACTATGCAAATTAATGAAGGTGATGATAGGGTTGAGTCCTTATGGGTAAGAATCAGGATCAAGGCTAGCAAGACTGATATCATGTTGGGAATGTGTTATAGACCACCCAACCAGGATGAAGAGGTATATGAAATTTTTTACAAGCAGTTGAGAGAGGTCTAACAATCACTTCCCCTTGTTTTCGTGGGTGACTTCGATTTCTCGAATATTTGCTGGGAATACAATACAGCAGGGAAAGAACAGTCCCGGAGGTTTCTGGAGTGTGTGGAGGATAATTTTCTGACACAACTGGTGAGGGAACAAACCAAGGAAGGTGCCCTCCTAGACTTGCTTCTTGTGAGCAGGGAAGAATTTGTGTAAAGGTTGGACAGCGTCTAAGGCTCAGCGATCACGAGATGATTGAGTTCTCTATCCTCGGGGAAACAAGTAGAGGGGTTAGTAAAACTGCCACCTTTAACTTCCAGAGGGCAAACTTTGGCCTTTTCAGGAGACTGATTGACAAAGTCCCTTGGGAGGCCACCCTGAAGGATATAGGAGTCCAGGAAGGCTGGACATACTTGAAGAGGGAAGTCTTAAAGGCACAAGTGCAGGCTGTCCCTATGTGCCAAAAAATGAGTTGTTGGGAATGGCGTCTGGCCTGGTTGAATAGGGCCCTTTGGCTGGAACTCAAGAACAAAAGGAGAGTCTGTGACCTTTGGAAGAGGGGACAGGCCTCTCAGCAGGACTGTAAAGAAGTAGTAAAACTATGCAGGGAGAAAATTAGGAAAGCCAAAGCACAGGATAATAATAACCTAGTTACAGGATAATAACATAAACAACAAAAGGAGGACTAGGAAAAATCTCTATTCTTTGTTCAATGTAGAGGGAAACATAGTGACTAAGGATGAAGAGAAGGCTGAGGTACTTAATGCCTACTTTGCCACAGTCTTTAGCAGTGGATTCATCAATTCCCTGGACACCCAGCCCCATGAGTTAGGAATCAGGGAGGGGAATCAGAATGAGGTCATCACAATAAATGAGCAAGTGGTCAGTGACCTTCTTTAATTCAGCTGCAGTCTGGTTTTAACATAGTTTTCCTTCTACATCCACACAGCTGGTCTTCCTTAAACTTATGAATCTTTGGTGCTCAATCAAACCCATTTTTGCTCTTTCAGCTACACCTTACATAGTATTATTTACTATCTCAGGTTATTTCTAAATTAGAAATAGCCAGGAATTGAGCCCAAAATTCAGACTTTAAAAAAATGAGTTGTGCACTGTCAGTTCATGATTCTCTTCTGGACCACGACATTCAGCTCTTAGTAAGACAAATGGTGGTGTTTGGGTAAACAGTCCCTCTCCAGCCTTCTTGCAGGCCCCCTTCAGGTACTGGAAGGTGGCAATTAGATCTCCCCGGAGCCTTCTCTTCTCTAGACTGAACATCCCCAGCTCCCTCAGCGTGTCCTCATAGCAGAAGTGCTCCAGTCCCCTGATAATAACTGCACCAGATTCAGTTTCCTTCATTTTACACTGTCTTCCAGCACTATCTTTGAGGACTCCTAACCATCAAAAAGCTTCAACATTTTCTCATATCATTCCCCAGGATATTCAACACACACCTTTAGTTTCATGCAGTAAAAACAACTACCCTTCTCCAGAACTGATACTAAGATTTTTAAAAGTTAATAACACAAAGGAAATAGAACCTCTCACATAAATCATAAGAAAATGAACCTTTTGTTTTAATATTTAAAAATCAATATATTGATGACTAAAAAGAGAAGTTACTTGTCCTGCTGTTGAATGCATAAACATTGCATGTGTTCCATGCTAACCTGGTAATCAGATTCATGGGTCATTTTGCAACCAAAATCAGAGCAGACAACCTTAATTGTCTTACTGTGGGGACTGCTGCAAGTATTGACTGGGAAACTGTCATGTCTTATCCATGACCTTAGCAGATTTGAAAAAGTAATGGTGAAGTTCAAGGCTAAGTACACAATTCACTGTACAACTTCCAAATTATCCTTTTTCCCACCTTAATTGAAACCAATTAAGTTTAATTATCAATCCCAAATAATTGAATACGCTTTTAGCTACTTGCTTTCCTATCATAATACCCTCAGTATGAATGTATTTTCAGACTCACTGCAATAATTTGTCAGACACTTATATAAAAGAAGATACTGGTCAAGCCTCAATCAATTACATTCTACCTTCATTGATCTGGATTTTGAATTCTATAACAGTATCTTTGAATATTTTTGTATTTTAAAATGAGCAAAGTCTCATGTTATGCACTGAAGTTCAACACTTTAAAAGCTTGAGATATTTTACAGACAGCTGTGTGTACAACTATCTTCTGGATGCCTGGATGAAGTAGTCCAAGAAGATATGAGTGAAAATACCTTTCTATTCTACAGTAGATTTTTATTATTGATTGTTACTATATAAAATGTAGACATTTTGGATTCCTTCAGCACATGCACTTAGTATAACACAAATACCTTTGTGTTTTAGAGTTGTGTAAGCTAAAACTATCAGGCTAAAAAAAAATTCTCTAGTTAAGACATCCAGCTGTGGCCACACCCACAATGACGCAGTGTGCAAAAATGAGTATTAAAAAAACAGATGAAGTGTGCTATACTCTAAGTAACTCTAGAATTCTAGAATATCTGCCCCTTTAGGAAAGATAGGGAGCTCATATGAAATAGAACATATTCCAGCTGCACTAACATGCACTGGGGATCATTTCTACCCAAAGCTGATTTCATGGCAGCCCCTGCCACTGTTTTATTAAAGGAAAACTTGGGACAATAGGAAAGATGAGCTTTTTGCTCTAATCCATGACAGAGTAACTTCTATCACGTTCCTACTGGCTTCTAACCTTTTTTATGTTCTTATGCATATGTAACTGTTACATATATGTTCATAACTGTTTATCCTTTTATAAGGTCCTAATTAAATACCCTGACTACCTGAAATTTTGAAGGAGAATATATTTCTGATCTGTCCTCTCTACCATCTCCTGAAAGCTGGAACAATGGCTAATCTGTCTTCTATTATTAAATTCTAGTGATTGCTTGTCTAGTTCCCATGTGTTCCAGCATAATAAATAAAAGGTGGAAAATAGATGTTTCCTGACCTGTAACGTGCTCTGAATGGTTTATTTAGTTTTCTAGCCATAGCTTACAAAGGTGGTGAGTGTTGCAGAGTTAACTTGCTTAGCCTCTGAGCAGCAGGGCAGAGGAAATAGAGTTTTACATTATTCAAGCAGCAATTCCTCATACTGATCAAAGAGTAGCTTTAGTAGACTCTGAAGAGGTTCTCCCTTTAATTTTTGCCTATCAGAAGCATTACCTGTGTGGCAGGTCTTAGAGCTTTATAGTACAGTGTAGCAGGTCTGAATGTTGGCCCATTAAAACCAGTATGTTGCCCCTGTGGGAAGACTGAAAAATAAAAGATAGTCCAATCAAGTAGCTGAGAATATATATGAAGAGAACAAAATTATTCCCTAGCCTTAGTGGCAATGCTTTTAAAACCTGAAGACTATTGTAATTTCTTTAGTGATATCATTATGCTGGAGAAACAGGAGGATACCACAGACATACAGAAGATCAGAAATTACACCTTATTTCTCAGAGACTGATACTTATAATATACAAGGGAGCAAAAAATCCTTGTCTTCTAGCAATCTTTTCTTTGATATCTAGGCTGTTAGTCAAGTAGCAGTATCCTCTGCATTAATTCAAGAACTGACAAGAGAGAACTTATAGCAATAGATCATACTACTGGCAACATATCTATTACCCAGTATTTTAGCAATTTATAAAATACTATCAAATACTTTATTCAAAAGGCAATTGTTCTTAGCAAATTGAAAGACAATGCATTTATTCGGTTTTTTTTGGTTTCTGTTTTTTTCATGTTAATGTATGTTTCTTTTTCCTTATCAGTGTCAGATGGCACACACATTGTCACATTTTTTTCTACCAAACAACTAAAGCTCAATCTGTCCATCATAATTTCTACATAACAAATGTAAACAAAGATTTACATCTACTTACAGGTAACTTTCTTTTTGAAAAGAATTTCAGATCTGTCAGGTACCTTAAACATTGATAATATGTTGTATTTACTCCTTAAAAGAAATGGCTATCTTTAGATTACAGACTGTTTCTTTATCCTGTGTCTGAATGCCTGTTAATATCGGATTGGAGCAGTAATTTGATCTCGACACATCTGTCTAACAAAAATGTAACAAAGTTCATAGAATATATACATTAGCTAGTGGCAAATACTCTTCTAGACACGTAAGTCTTTACAACAGAAACGCATGTTCTCTTACTGATACAGCTGACTTAATGGAAAAACAAAACAAACCACAACAAAAAACCAAACCACAACAACAGCCAAAACAAACCACAATTAAAATCCTATTGGGATACAGCAGTCATTGTCTTTCCTTATATGCATGGTTGATAAAGCAGTAAGTGATGCTGAATGTTTCCCTGGGAGCAGGACTAATATGAAAACAAGGCAGTTATATATACTGTGAAAAACATTATTGGTATCAGTCGGACAAGATGCATTCTAGCGTGAAAGAAATTCAGTAAATCTGAGAAGACCTTTGAATATTTCCCTACGTAAACCAAAGCAGAAAGATGCGAACAAAAGTGCAGATAGAATTAAACGTGGTTAGGGACATAAAGGGGAATAATAATTTCTTCAGGTACATCAATGACAAAAAGAAGGCCTTGGTGAGAGGAAAATTGAGACCTGGTCACGAGGGATACAGAGTAGGTTAAGACGCTCAATGACTCTTTTGCCTTGGTCTTCACCAGCGTGGGCTCCAGCTGCATTGTCCGAGATCCAGAAAAAGGTGGGGAGTGAGAAAAGGAAGATTCACCCACGATAAGCAAAGATTGGGTTCAAGACCACCAAAGAAGCTGAAGGTACACAAGTCACAGAATCATAGAATCATAGAATGGTCTGGGTTAGAAGGAACCTCCAAAAATCATCTAGTCCAACCCCCTCTGCAGTAAGCAGGAGGATCCTGAACTAGATAAGGTTGCCTAAAGCCCTGTTGAGCCTCATCTTGAATATTTCCAGGGATGGGAGCCTGACCACATCCCTGAGCCCCCTATTCCAGTGTTCCACTACCCTTGTAGTGAAAAACTCGCTCCTAACATCCAATCTAAATCTCCTCTTCTCTAACTTTGAAAGCATTGCCCCTTGTCCTATCACTACAGGCCTTTGAAAACAGTCTCTCTACATCCTTCTTGTAGGCCCCATTCAGGTACTAGAAGGTTGTTACTAGGTCTCCTCCGAGCTCTGCTCATAGTGAGGTACCCCACAGGTCCTCAGGGAACTGGTAGACGAAGTTGTCAAAGCCTCTGTCCATCATATTTGAAAAGTCATGGTAATCTGGTGGAATCCCTGATGACTAAGAAGGGAGAAACATAAACCTCATCTTCAAAAAGGGGGAAAAAAACGATTTAAGCTTGAGGAAGGTAGATTTAGACTAGATATTAGAAAGAAATTCTAATGCTGGAAAAGTTGCCCAGGGAGATCACCGGTGTCCCATCCATTGAGGTGTTCAAGTCCAGGTTGGATGAGGCCTTGAGCAACTTGATCTAGCGGAAGGTATCCCTGCCCATGGCAGGGAGGTTGGAACTAGATAATCTTTAGTGTCCCTTTCAACACAAATCATTCTATGAATCTATATATCCATGAAAACATTTTGAAAATTTCAATATTTACTTGTAAATATTACTCTGAAAGATGTACATCCATGCTGGTATTTTACTGGTATCTCTAATAAGAGAATTGAAACTAGAATATTTTGTTGTGTTGGAAGAATGTATTTCTTAATATGTCTGTTTGTATATAGCCAATAATAAATCTTGCTTTTCTTCTATCTTTCTGTCTAGGAAGCTTATTCTCAACATCATTGTTTCATTCCTCCAGACGCTCGTCCAAACCAACACTTCATAGAAACATTTCTTACGAAGATTCAGTAAAACAGTACATGAAAATTTATCACATAAAGAGCCAATAAAGCATGGGGTTTTGTGGTTATGGTGCAAATATACTTGTGAAATTGGTTTAGGTTTTTAAGCTTTAGCAAAGATTAGTCTGATTGTACTTGAAATTTTAATTTCAGTTTTGATTTCACCTGAAAGGAACACCACAGTTCATGAGATCATCTCACAATGCAGAACAAAGAATGATGGAAACAAAATAAAACAAAAGGAAGTTTGATTTAAAAGTTCACTCTTGATCTAACAGGATTTCTGATAGACAGCAATTCAACCAAAAACTACAGCTGCAACACTATAATATGCTACTAGAGATAGTTAGGCACTGTTTTACTCAATTTCCTAGGTATCTCCCTGGAACTGATTAATAATATTTTCTTCCAGCAAACTGCTAAGAGCAAAACCAAAGGCCTTTTTTTCATGTAGTATACTTTAACAAAATTCCATGTGGAATTAGTTCGAGACTTGTTGAGTCACTTGGATATTCACAAGTCCATGGGACCTGATGGGGTGCTGAAAGAGCTGGCAGATGAGCTGGCCAAGCCTCTGTCCATCATTTTCCACCAGTCCTGGCTCACTGGAGAGGTCCCAGAAGACTGGAAACTGGCCAATGTGACGCCCATCCACAAGAAGGGACGAACAGAAGAACCTGGGAACTACAGGCCTGTCAGCCTGACCTCAGTGCCAGGGAAAATCATGGAGCAGATTGTCTTGGGGGCAATCACTGCACACCTGAAGGATAGCCAAGGAATCAGGCCCAGCCAACATGGATTTAGGAAGGGCAGGTCCTGCCTCACCAACCTGATCTCCTTCTATGATCAGGTGACCAGCCTGGTGGACATGGGAAATGCTGTTGATGTAGTCTACCTGGACTTCAGCAAGGCCTTTGACACCGTCCCCCACAGCAAACTCCTGGCCAAACTGGCAGCCTGTGGCTTGGACAGCAGCACTCTGCGCTGGGTTAGGAACTGGCTGGAGGGCCGAGCCCAGAGAGTGGTGGTGAATGGTGCCACATCCAGCTGGCAGCCTGTCACTAGTGGTGTCCCCCAGGGATCAGTGCTGGGCCCCATCCTGTTCAATATCTTTATTGATGATCTGGATGAGGGGATTGAGTCCATCATCAGTAAATTTGCAGATGACACCAAGCTGGGAGCAGGTGTTGATCTGTTAGAAGGTAGAAGGGCTCTGCAGAGGGACCTTGACAGGCTGGACAGATGGGCAGAGTCCAACAGGATGGCATTCAACAAGTCCAAGTGCCGGGTGCTGCACTTTGGCCACAACAACCCCATGCAGAGCTACAGGCTGGGGTCAGAGTGGCTGGAGAGCAGCCAGGTGGAAAGGGACCTGGGGGTACTGGTTGACAGCCGCCTGAACATGAGCCAGCAGTGTGCCCAGGTGGCCAAGAGAGCCAATGGCATCCTGGCCTGCATCAGGCATAGTGTGGCCAGCAGGAGCAGGGAGGTCATTGTACCCCTGTACACAGCACTGGTTAGGCCACACCTTGAGTACTGTGTCCAGTTCTGGGCCCCTCAGTTTAGGAAAGATGTTGAATTGCTGGAGCATGTCCAGAGAAGGGCAACGAGGCTGGTGAGAGGCCTTGAGCACAAGCCCTATGAGGAGAGGCTGAGGGAGCTGGGACTGTTTAGCCTGGAGAAGAGGAGGCTCAGGGGAGACCTCATTGCTGTCTACAACTACCTGAAGGGAGGTTGTAGCCAGGAGGGGTTGGTCTCTTCTCCCAGGCAACCAGCAGCAGAACAAGAGGACACAGTCTCGAGCTGTGCCAGGGGAGGTTTAGGCTGGAGATGAGGAGAAAGTTCTTCACAGAGAGAGTGGTTGGCCATTGGAATGGGCTGCCCAGGGAGGTGGTGGAGTCACCGTCCCTGGAGGTGTTCAAGAGGGGATTGGACGTGGCACTTGGTGCCATGGTTTAGATAGTCATGAGGTTTAGGGTGACAGGTTGGATTCGATGATCTTTGAGGTCTCTTCCAACCTTCTTGATTCTATGATTCTATGATTCTATGATAAAACCCCCAACTTTTGTCTTACCTGTAACACAACAGGCCTTAGTGAGGCAACATCTGGAGTACTGTGTCCAATCAACTGAGAGAGGGAACTACTGGAGAGAATCCAACAGAAGGTTACAAAGGTAATTAGGGAACTTAAGTATGGCCACTACTCTTTCTCCAAACAGCTACAAGCTGCAAACATGTTTTCCTATGAGTGCAAAAGGAAAACATCCTGCAGAAGCTGGACCTTTGGACATGATGAGACTTCTCTTTATACGGAGCTATTTTTAGCTTGTATACAGGGTTGAATTCTATTGGTTAAGTGGGTTAGTGTGCAAGTAAGAAACAATATAAATATAATCTATTTAGGGCAATAGAGAGATTCTGTTAGGGACTTCTGTTAGGGACTACTTCTTCTATAATCATTCTATAATCCTATGATTCTATAATCATAGGATGTTAGGGGTTGGAAAGGACCAACCCCTCTGCCAGAGCAGGACCATAGAATCTATCACAGGTTGCACAGGAGCACATCCAGATGGGTCTTGAAAGTCTTCAGAGAAGGAAAATCCAGAACCTCTCTGCAAAGCCTGTTTCAGTGTTTTATGACCCTCACAGTGAAGAAGTTCTTCCTCATGTTGAGGTGGAACCCTCTGTGCTGTAGTTTATATCCATTACCCTTTGTCCTATCACAGGGTGCAACAAAGAAAAGCCTGTCCCCTTCCTCTTGACACACAGCCCTCAGATATTTATAAACATTTATTAAATCCCCACTCAGTCTTCCCTTCTCCACATTAAAAAGCCTCAGGGCTCTCAGCCTCTCCTGATAAGGTAAATTCTTCAGTCCTTTAATCATCCTGGTAGCTCTCTGTTAGATTCTCTCCAGCAGATCCCTGTCCTTCTTGAACTGGGGAGCCCAAAATTGGATGCAATATTCCAGGTGAGTTCTCACCAGGGCAGAGTAGAGGGGGAGAACCTCCCTCGATCTGCTGGACACACTCTTCTTAATGTACCCCAGGATCCCATTGGCCTTCTCAGCCACAAGGACACTTTGCTGACCCATGGGTAATTTGTTGTCCACCAGGACTCCCAGGTCCTTCTCTACAGGGCTGCTCTCCAGCAGATCACCTCCTAACCTGTGCTGTTGCAGTTTATTTTATTTTATTTTATTTTACTTCCCAGATGCAGACCGCTGCACTTATCCTTGTTAAACCTGATTTGGTTCCTCTGTGCCCAGCTCTCCAGTCTGTCCAAGTCTTCCTGAACAGCTGCACAGTCTTCAGGTGTTTCAGTCAGGCCTCCCAGGTTGGTATCATCAACAAACTTGCTTAGCAGACGCTCCGTCCCCTCAATCTTATTGATGATGTTGAACAGCACTGGACCCAGCACTGGTTCCTGGGGGACTCCACTATTTACAGCTCTCCAGATGGACTTGGCACCATTGACCACCACTCTTTGAACTGTATTTTGTAACCAATCCATCTCACTGTCTGTTCTTCTATCCCACACTTCCTGAGTCTGCTCATAAGGATGTTGTGGAAGACAGTGTCAAAAGCTTTATTAAGGTCAAGGTAACTACATCCACTGGTCTCCCTACATCTACTCATTCAGTTCTGACATCATAGAAGACTATCGGATTAGTCAAGCATGATTTCCCCTTTGTAAATCCATGCCGACTGTTCCTGATCATCATCTTCTCTTCCAAGTGCCTAGAGATGACCTCCAGAACGAGCTGCTCCATCATTTTTCCACGGATGGAGGTTAGGCTCACTGGTCAATAGTTTCCTGGAACCTTTTTCCTTGCCCTTTTTGAAGAGTAGAGTGACACTGGCTTTCCTCCAGTCTTCAGACACCTCTCGAGTGCCAGGATTTTGCAAAAAAGATGGAGAGTAGTAAAGCAACAACATCTGCCAGCTCTTTCAACACTCTTGGGTGCATCTTACCAGGCCCCACGGATTTATGAATATTCAGTTTATGTGACTGATCCCTAACCCACTCTTCATTGATTAGTGGAAGGTCCTCCCTCTTCCAGTCTTCTTCTCCTTCATCCAGGGTCTGGAATTCATAGGGGAGTTCAGTCTTAGGTGTAAAGACTGAAGCAAAGAAGGCATTCAGCAACCCTGCTATCTCTGCCTTCTCAGTTATCAGGGATGCCTCCTCCTTCATAAGTGGGGCCACACTTTCCTTATTCTTCCTTTTCCTACTAATATATTTTTAGAAGCTCTTCTTGTTCCCTTTTACTTCCTTTGCCAGTTTTATTTCCAAGAGGGATTTGGCCTTCCTTGTTTCCTTCCTACATGCCCTGACAACTTCTCCCACGTGACAAGTCCCTTCTTCCATGAACTGTAAGTATCTTTCTTCCATAAGATTTCTTTCAGAAGCTCCTTGCTCATCCATGCAGGTCTCCTGGCATGTCTACACCACTTTTTACTCAAGGGAACACACCTACCTTGGGCTTGGAGGAAGTGGCTTCTGTTAGCAACTTCTGTTAAGGACACTGAGACTTGAGGATTCTGTAATGTAAAAAATTATTTCTGAGATTCTCTACTCTCTGCATTTCTGGAATTCTGTTGTGAAGCAGCAACAGGGTTCATGCCTTATCATTTGTCAGAAATGCCCCCTGAACCAGAGATCACAACAGGAAACCCTGTTTACAACAGTTAAGCATCTCTCTTAACAAGGGAAAGCTGAGATCTGGTTCTTTTTACCCCAGCAACAGAACAAGAGGGAACTGGTGAAAACTAGAACACTTCAAGTTCCACCTGAACACAAGGAAAACCTTGCTTGCTTTGAGAGCGCTAGAGCACTGAAACAGGCTGCCCAGAGAGGGTATGAAATCTTCTCTGGTGATTTTCAAAACCTGCCTGGAAGGTTTTGAAAACATTCCTGTGCAATGTGATCCAGAAAAACCTGATTTAGGAGAGTGGTTGTATGAGGTGATCCCCAGAGGTCCCTTACAACCCTTACCATTCCACAATTGTGTGATTCTACAACTCTGCAAGAGGGTTACTCTGTCTCGCCTGGCACCAGCTTTGTGCAAGAAGGCAGTTTCTTACACAGCAAGACATTGAAAGTATTTAAAGTTTTAAGACTGTCTTTTTAATTTTTCTTCACAAAGTTCAATCAGAGAAGGTGAAGGAATGCAAATAAATCACCATTGGGTGCAAGAAAGCAAAATAATGATTAATCTAAAGACTTACATTGGAGAGAGAGAAATGTTTAAGAACTACTACTCAAAACAAGGTTGGGGAGTTGGGCAGTCTGGTTCTCAGCTTGGCTTGCTGGGTTTCTAACTGTCTGGCAGCTGCTTCTTTTCTGGCTAAAGACAGCACACTGATCTTGACAAGCTAAGTCTAACAGCCTCTCTGCTTCTTGACTCTCTGCCTTCTGCCAGGAGGATCTGGGGGGATTCCTTCTTGTTGGGGGGGAGGCCCCTTGGGGAAAGGCCCCTTGAGGGAAGCAAAGGGAGATTGGTTGTGCTTTTCTGTTGATTGTACATATTTGTAAATGCTGTGAATAGTGTATATTTGTACATATTCATTGCATTCCATCATAGAATGTAGATTTGACTGTAAATACAGCTTTCATTTGCTTCGAGACTGAGCTAGCCTGGTCATTGTTGCTGTGGGACAGGGATTTCAGCTCTCATACTGTTACATCAATATACTCAAAGGAGTATATAGAAAGCAAGTCAGGTGTAGATGCCTAGGACAATCTGAGAAACATTCTACACACTCTTTTGACTAGATCACCATTCACATTAGTGATATGCAGACAATCAGTTCACACATAGACACCTATGGAGTATTTTGATTGACAAATCTTAGGTGTCTCACATGTGAGTCTCTTCCTTGTATTACGAGTACATAGACTATATGTCCTTTTAGAGGAATTCTTAGCAATCTCTTACTATATATGTTATCTCTTTCTGTAAGTTGTGGTTTACACGTATTCATGACATGTTTTCTGTGTTAGTTTCAGGCAGTAAAGTGTTTATGGAGTCATCTAATTAAACTTCCTCTTTTTTTTTCTTTCTTTTTTTCTGCTTGATGACTATTTAAGTATAATACTCACTTATGTAGGTGACATTGGGGCAACTGTATCTATTATTGAAAAATACCACCAAAAGGCAAAAATACAAAAAGCCTGAGAAAATTCAAATCAATCTGAACTACACAGATACTGCAGAGAAAGCTAGAACTGTTTTTATCATTCTTTAAGGGCATTCAAATCAAATCAGTATCCAGCTGGTTAAGAGCTCATAACAAACTGTCCCTCTGCTCACTTGACAGACATTTCACTCAGAAACTGAAACCAGGTCCAGAATATTAATATACCCAGGTACTTGACCACAGCTGTGACATTTATACAGGGGAAGGGATAGCATTTCTTACTGCTTCTTGTTAGCTGCTATGTTCTTTTCTGTTTATGGACCCAAATTGTAGATTGCATAGATGATGGTTTCTAGTTTTGTTCTCTGCGCAGAAGCAAAATTACAAATGTAATATGGAATAATCTCATAACCACCATTAATAGCACACAGTTATGTCAAGAAGTCATCCTAGAAATAGGCATTTATTGCTTTAATCTTCTATCATGTTTATTCATAAAGTGATTTCTATAAAAAAAAATATTCCAGTCTGAATGCATACAAATGACTCTTCTAGGGCTAGTGAAAATAATTGCCAATGCATATGAACCCTGATAATGTCAATTAAGACTGTGAGTAGACAGAACATTTGCAAGTAAATTCAAAGTAATGTCTTTTAATTAAATATAGAATTTAAAAATATATAACTTGATTTTAACCAGGATAATACTTAAAATAGCTGAGAAAAAAAAATTATTTGTTTTTCCCAAGCAAACAATAGTAATGTTTTGCCATTCTCTAGAGATTCATAAAATAATTTGAGACAGCTAAGAGTAGTCAGTAGTCTTCAACCATGCTCAGATAACCCAACAATACTTGGTTTACTATGCGACTGTACTTCAAAATGCAAACCAAAATATATTGCTGTGGCTATGTTGGAACAAATCTGTGATCCTGATTTCCAGAACTACGTCTTAGTATTGGATCTAAACATGGTATACATGATTCTATTTAAGTTTGTGTAAATATTATTTAAAATTATTAGTTAAAATTCCTAACTTGGAAATGAATTTAAAGAAAGAGGATGCAAGAATATCCTGAAGGTAAATCAGCTTGTGAATGTGACAATTACATTAAGCACATGAGAAGCGTCTCAAGATAATTGTGAACAACCTGCCTGATGTGCCAGCTCTGCCTATAGACGCGGTACACTTGGAAGTCACATATGCATTGCAATGAGACTAGGGTGTGGGTTAGGTGGAGCTATGATGAATGGACCAGGAACAGTATAAAAACCCTAAGCTATGCCATCTTAGGGTGGGAATGTCACCTGCAACATCTCAGGCTGGAGGCAGCAACCTAGGAACTTCTATCCCTCACGACCAAAGAAGGGCCATGGGGGTCTTTCTCCATTTTCTCTGTCTTTCTCTTTCCCTTTTCTTTTCCTGCTTCGTTTGTATCTCTTCAACTCTCTCCTTTTCCATTTTCTCCTTTCTTTTCCTTCTTTCTCTCTTTTGTAATAGTCTCATTTTGATATATGACCTTGTTTTTGTCTTAATTTCATTCACGGGAATGTTCAAAAGAACCACGTCTCCTTCATGATTTCTGGATTGAGACAGAGGACAAACGACTAATATTTTCACTAATCATTTCTTTCTGAGCATGCAGTTGCTAAAGAATATAGAGCATTGACTTGTTAAGAATGTATACATGGAAATTCCCGAGTGACAATTAATGTGTGAAAATAAGGGAAAATGAGAGTGTGAGATAGCTTGTACTAGTACATGCACACACTGTATACTAAAGCACATACTTATGCTTACTATATACATTGTAAAAATAATTAAACAGAAAACTGGTGATTACTCTTGAAGTGCATAGAAAAATGTAGGCTTCTATTGACGTTAATAGCACAGCTAACAAATCAGCTTGGTTATCTGACTGGAAACTGATCCGATAGGAAAGAGAAAAAAAAAAGAGGAAAAAAAGACTTTCAGCAGATCATCAAATTTATCTTATTAATTGAGTAATTGCTACAGCCAGAATCACAGCAACAATAACAAAGTTGATGCATGGCCAACAGGAAGAGGTAGAATGGGTGTACTTGTGTCCTCTCCTTCAACAGAACTGCACACAAAAGCTTAAGACAACTTCAAACCCACACTTTTGTTACTCCCTAATGTGTCTATCTATGTAAAGACATTCTGTTTCTGTATTTGTCATCATCAATTCCTTTTGCATCAGCTGGAGAATTTATCGGTTCTAGAACAACAAACTGCATGCTTCATTTATATTTAATTTGCAATACTGCCTGATGGTGGGATAGTTGAAAGATAGGGAAAGAGTGAACATAGTATATGGAGAGGATTTACTAATATATACATAAATAAATTATTCATCTATATGAATATTCAATTTTATTTGAAAGCATGTTCTGCAGTTCTCTGTTTTGACAACTGTCAGATCTACTTACCTTGCTGGAAGCTTCCACTTGTAAGAGAGATTCTCTTCCTTTTTCTTCTAATAGGGCCTGGATTTCTAGAAGGTGGGACACATCCAGATATTCTGGAATATGTTTCACTAGGAGTGATTCTGTACCTTTCAGCTCCTGGATATGCACCTGCTTTGTGTTTGTGTCTTGTTTAAATGTCTGTAGGCTTTTTTCCCTAATTTTAATCATCAGAGTTGTCACATAAACACCCTATTGTTTCTGTATTGTTTTGGTATTTGTAATGAGTGGCAAATTATTTAAAAGGAATCAATATTCTACTCCCAGGAGCTTGTCCTGTTCCCTTCTCTATTGTACAGCCAGAAATATAGCAACAGTTTAGAGTTTTCATGTATTATTTAATTTGCAAATATTTTTATTTAAGTGCTATTTGATTTCTCGATAGTAATTACAGCATGTGAAGAGACAAAGAAAAACAAAAAAAACCCCCCACAATTCCTTGCTTTATACAAAACCAAAGACAGAGTAAATGAAATATTATTTGCCAGCATTACTGCTTAAGAATTGTTTTGACTTCGAAAAAAGCTGACTTCGTATCTGAAGTTGAGAAGATAAAAAAGAGCAATTTTTCTTCCCTCCTTTTAACTTTTACTAGACTTATGTTTAAGAAAGTGATTTTAGATTTCCACGGCATTGGAAATCTTTTGTAACAGCAGATTCTAATTTTCAGGTGCCAGAGAGGTATCACTCCCTCTCCAGGAGAAAAACAAACAAAAGAACATTTCTGTATCTAAAATACAGATCATCAAATTATAACATTGACTTAGATCCTGAAAATTAATGCTATATTAGTAGTGCAAGAGTGTCAGCATCCAAAGATACTTCAAGATCTGGTTGATTATCCTATGAAACCACCCTCCGCCATCTTTGAAAGGCTGAGACAGGGAAGGTTGTTGATGACTTAGATAAAAGCAAATGTCAGAATTGTCTTCAGGATGGGCAGGAGACAAATGTTCAGGGAGATGCAGACTGGTTTTCCTAACCTAATTCAGTTGAAGATTATAGGGAAATATCTCCTGGGAGCCACATCAAGGATCAAGACAATTGTAAAAGAAAGAGGAAGACTGAGATGAGCTATTTACTGAGGTTAGATTGCACCTGATCAAACTGATTTCCTTCTCTGATAAGAAGACTGGGTTGGTGGACAGGAAAAGATAAGCAGCTACCCTAATATTACCAACATTTTTAATGTTGTGCCCCATAGTATGTCTTCTTGTAGCTCTATTGGAAAGAAATGATCTGAATGCATGGAATGACAAGCTGGGTGAAAAATTGACTAAATTGCCATGCAGAAAAAGCTGTTTTCAGCAGTTCAAAATCCAGCTGTTAACCAGATATTCTATGTCAGTCTGAGTTATTCTTCAGGGTTGATACCGAGGTCAATACTGTTCAACATCCTCATTAATGGTCTGCATGGTGAGGGAGAACGTATTTTCAGTATGTCTAAGGACAGGAGAACAGCTGATACACTGAGGGACTGGCTGCCATTGAAAAGACTTTCAACAGACTAGAGGTATAAGTGAACAAAAATATCTTCAGTTTCAGTCATTGGATGAAAGAATAGCATGCAACAACAGTACAGCCTGGAACATGATTGTCTAGAAAGTAGGCTTACAAAAAAGAGACAAATCTTTTGTTTGAGACCAGTTGAACACGAGTCAGCAATATGCTCCTGCAACTATGGAAGCTACGTGTCTGTTAGGCTGCATTAGGAAGATAGTAGGAAAGCGTTAGGAAGCAACATCATATATGTTTACTCTGTCTCTACCATCCCCTAGGTAGCTGCTTATGACCATTTTAGGAGGCAAATTCCTGATCTAGTGTAGTGTGGACACTATCATGTTCTGAAAATGTAACAAAGAAGGGGTAAATTTCCTACATGAACTAGAGAAAATGCAACTACCTGTAGAATAGCTTTTCAACAGATCATTTCAAGAAATGCAATGTAATTACTGTCTGGGACAGTCTTTGAATGTATCTTGAATAATAATAGGAAGAATAAAGCTGTACATTTTCCTCTTTTCTTCTTGGAAAGGTAAGGACTACTCATTCATTTGGCAGAAGAAGATCTTGGTAGTTAGACTAAACTTTTTTTTTGTCAGCCAGAAGTAAAATTAAATCAGTAACAGAATTACTTGGAAAAGAGGCACATTGTCAGGTGGGAATTTCAGGGTTCTCTGGACATCCTAGTTAATAAGAAGTTCATGTCTTGGAGCAGAAAGAGTTCAGAAGGCAATCCCAGGCCTGTCAAGGTCAGTGCACAGTGGAACTTGAAGATAATGAGATAATATGATAGTATTAGCATTATATTTAATTTTTTATTTCCTGTATCTTTTCTCACCCATAGATAGTTGCAGTAGGAAATAAGAACAAACTGCATTGAGGTTTAGCCTCAGAGTGATTTTTTTATTATAAATTTCTGAAGAAAATGTTTTAATAGTACAGCAAACAGCCTTAGATGATACCTCAACTACAATGCATCATTTCCCTTCTTACCACTGTATATTTATGGTTCTACTGGACAGAAGGGGGGAAAAAAAAAGAGAGAAAAAAATATGAAATTATTCATGCTTGATGAATTGCACAGTTATAAAAAACGAGGTGCGCTAAGTAGAGTCTGAGTGGACATACCCAATCTTCCCAACAATGCCCTTTGACTAACTTTATGTTTGATTGTTTACCTTCCACATAGCCAGCTCTCATTTACCAGTTTTGCATCTCAGATGCAGGGCTCCTCACTGAACAGAAACCCTGTGTATAACAACGATTGTACCCTCAGGTACCCTTGTCATGCTGTGCTAGCTACACAATGTAAAATATAATTACAGCAAAGAGAACGGATAACTCTAATGGCTTTATGACTGCAGAAACAGAAATATGCTTGCAAACTTCTCTCCCTGCTTATCCCCTTGAAACAAAGCACAATTTAACTGAACATTGCCTGCTTTATTTTCAGATGATGTTTGCAACATCTGAACATTTTCTTATGTTTTGAATTTAGATTTCTATTTGAATTAACTGATGTTAAGAATATCTATGTGAAAAACAAAGCAAAACAAAACAAAACAAAACTATACTAAACTAAACTAAACTTAAAAACAGATTAAACCAAAACCAAAGCCTTATTGTCTATACTTATTCTTTATACATACCCAATGAGCGTATAACTTTTTCTTTTGGACTAAAACTTTAGCAAAATTTTCCGCATACTGGGAACACTGCAGTTTTTATCTTGTTTTTATCTTTGCTTTTTTTTTTCTTTAAGCAGGAAATGTTTATGTGTAGCATCAAACACCATTTTGGATTTGAGATTGCATCTCATCTCTTATATATACTAATGTAGTGGTGAATTGAATCCTCTGATTTTTATTTTAATGAATTTTCAAAGTGATCTTTTGTACCAAATATGAGGTATATTTAAGTAATAAGATATTGAGTTTCCTTCAGTCTTTATGCTTGTGGAATTGGAAGTAGTACTCCTATTGTATGTTTAATGTCATATTAATATAAGCAGATAATGTGAGTGTTCTTCCTAACCTTGGAGACTGAAATTGTAGAGGTCAAATTAAGTAACAAATACAGTCAGCGCTCACTGGACATGGCTGAATCGGTTTGGGAAAGAAAACACTAATTATTATTTTCATGACCATTTTGTAAGTGGTAAGAAAGTGTTATTAGTATGATAAATAAATTTAGCTAGTTCTTATTTTAGGATCTTTAGCTCTCCAATAGATTTCCAGCACAAATCATTCTGATTTTTGCCTCATCTGTGTTTGTAAAATTAAGTCTGCCTTCAGCTGCTGAAAGTTATCAATATTTAACTGATACTAACAAGGCAAAGGCCAAGTATTTGAACCAAGAGCTATTACTGCAAATACAGAAGTCTTTACCTGCAGTGTCTTTCGTGTTAATATTTTATTTTCAGTATATAATTTTACAGAGTTTGGGTCTCATTAACAAATTAGAACAGAAATATAAAATCCTATTTGATACCTATCCTAGTGAATAACATAGGAAGAATGGAAACATCTAAGATGACATCCTTCAAATCCAACAGAGAAATATAACTGGATTAAATCCTCAAATAGAGACACACAACTCATTAGAAGCAAACAATCAACAGCTGTTAATTTTTTTTTTTGGTAAGTATACAAGGCTTCTGGTCTGGACCCAGTTTTTTCAAAACTTACCGAGTTAACTGATAGAATACAGAATATATTCTAAAAATTGTCAATGACATCAACAAATCTGATTAAATCAAACTGGAGGGGTTGCAAACACATTAGACTACTGGATTTTAAATCAGACAAAAGTTCTGAAATTGACAAGAAAATCAGCACTTAAAAGTAGTACAGAGATGCAGTCCAGTTATGTCAGATTTACTAACAAAATACAGAATAAATGCTTAAGCAGCACTACTCCTCAAAAGATGGAGGCACACAGTTATCCCTAAATTAAACATGGTGTGGGAGGAGGGAGATGTGATTCTCTTTATGAAAAAAGGAAAATTACATTTCCTTATGCTTTAAATGCAGTTTATAATTTTTCTATCTTAAATTTCAGTCTAATCTGTACCTACTTTGAAGGAAAGTTAAAGTCCAAGAGGACACAGCAAACAAGAATGGCAAGCAAATTTGAAAACATAGCTAAGAAGGAAAGGTAAAAGACACTAGTTTTGTTTTGTGTAACAGTCTAAAATGACATCCATGAAAAAGATAATCAGTTGTCTGCATTCTCTTGGCAAAAGAAAATGTTTATGTTAAATTTTAAGAAAAAATATCATTATAAAAAAGGCAGTGAACTGTGTGAACACATTAATAAAGAGATTATAGAATAGATTTGGCAAGATCTGAATGATTACTTATCTCTGGTTATATCTCTGTAGTCAAGTTTTGTTTCATCCTTCTTCAGTAAAGAAGGACTTAGTAATCTTTTACAAAAATACCCAGTCTCCTATTTACATGGTTTTATGATGAAGATTAATAAATAGGGAGAAAAACATTTCAAATGTTCTGACTTATAAAATACGTTAAAATTATTAGTACATATAATTTTCTTATAATCATATATAAATAAATATATAATTTACAAACATTGTTTTCATGGTTTAATTAAATATCAAAGAAGTAAATAAAAGCAAATGTACATTGTTATGTAATTTTTGTTACAGATCTTCATGGACCAATAATTCAATATCATCCATTTGATTATATCCTGATTAATATACCCCAAATCACTGTTTATTTAGTGGTGGAGAAGGTGTGTATTTCTTTACTTCATGAGCAGTTTTAACTTGCATTTATCATATACATGAAAATTGTCATTTTCTCAGGAGAATTGTTTGGGTTTTTTTATTATGCTGTATCAAAGCACAGATTTCTATGTAGAATATTTTGCTAACCTTAACCAGACTAATTGAAACAATGTATTTCGCATATCAGAGAATACAAGGAAATCTCACTGTATATTTGCCCTGATTTTATGTTCTTCTAAAAACAACTACAAGTAACCAATTATAGAAAATAGTATATAGAGCCTGGTGAACCATTTTTCTGATCCAGCACAGTAAATTGATGGATTTTCAAAGGACTTTCAGCCTTCATTGCATTAATTTGCACCACAAGATCAGGCTCTAAAGTCAGGATGTCTCTGCATAATCACATAGCACCTGACAAAACTCACTTTGTTCCATGATTTGTCTGAGCAGACACAGTAAAAGACATTTCAGACAAGACTATTTTAGTCATTTGAGGCAGTCTTTTTTCAAATTAACTCTTTAAATGAATAATCTTGCAGAAAAAACATGAAGTTTATCACTGCGATTGAAGTGATTTATGATAATTTATGATCTCTGTGATATTATGTTGGGTTATTTATTTTTTATTGTTGTTTCCTTTAACTAATTAATCTTCCAATTTAAATAAAAATATAAATTAATAAACATATCATTCAATTTATTAATACAGACTTAGGACATTATTGATAAAAAACTGCACAAAACCATAAATGCTGCAAAATCATCTTATTGAAAAGTTATATTCTCAAACCCCCTATTTTTTCTGTTTTTTATTTTGTAATAAAAATAATTCAGTAAAATTGCAGTTTGACTATTCTTTTAAAAAGTATGAGACTGGTTTAACTTTGGCAAACAATATAATTTTGTAATTGATGGAGATCAAAAAGGCAAATTGCAGTTAATGCTGAGTTATAAAAATTCCTGAAGAGTAAGAAAAAAAATCTGTATGAATGCTGACATAACTGAGTTCCACTAAGCATAATGCAATTTAAAATATATTCAGCTAAACAAAATAAATCTTATTTCTTGTAGAAGCAATCTTAAAAGTATATATAAACACACACTATTGTATAAACAGAAATTACATTTATTCCTATTAGATCACACAGTCTGTACAATAATGCTGACACAAAAAGATACTTGTTTCAAATATTTTAACACAATTATGCAGTTATTTTATTAAAAAAATATTAACTGCTGAATTCTGTAGATGTAAAACTAATTTTTACCAAACTCATGTTGCCAATTCAATACATAACTGATTTTGTGAATATTTTGCACATGTTTTATTGATCATAGTGTTTAAAAGTATATGATTCATTTAAATCAACTGTTAAGTGTTAGGAGACAAAACAAAGAGAAATACAGTAAAGATATGAGCAGAATTTGGGTTGACATCCAACCAGCTTCAATGGATTGCCTCTATTTTCTGAATGTTTGCCAAAACACATAGGTGCATTTCTGTCCTAGATAGAAAATCCATCTTGTTGTTTGTCAAACATGTTAAATACATCTCAGTAAACAAGTATATAAACACATATAGCTGCATTTTTTTTTCCTCTGGGTACAGAACAATAGTATTTGGATCTGCAAACAACTTTTTCCCTGACTGATGTCACTACTACTTAGCCCTCTGAGGTTAACATTTATTGATTCATCTTTTACTTTGATTGGATCTTACCTACTTCAGTGCTTCACTAAATTGAAACCTTCTGCAGTTCATGGAAGAAATCTGAGAGCAAGACTGTGAGAAAATGTACAATGACCTCAATTTGTTTCAGACTATATTGGTAAAAACATTGTCATCAAGTTGCAGATGTGACCTCGGCTAGCAGGAGATAAAAATCAAAACTCATGTTCTCAACAAGCCTTTAACAGAAACAAATTTAATTCTTTCTAAAGTACACATAACAGCATTATTTTCCTATATTATGTAAATGTGAGAACTGTAATCTGTTTCTCTCTCAGTCTATAGAGATGCATATCTCCGTGCAATATATACATTTGTAGGAGGAGGCACATTGGCCTAGCTAATTTGTACATGCCCAGCCTGGAAGTGACATAACCTGCCTTTCAATTATTGAATTATGTAACTAATTAATTTTTTTAATTAAAAATAAAACACTTATAGAAAATGACAAATGGAAGGTAAAGAGAATATGAAGTTTAAATTTACCAACAGATATAGAAATATATATTTTTACTTTTTAAATTATGAATATTTATAAATTATTCATTAATTGCTGTTATGCTTTTACAAGATGTAGGCTGATGCTAGTATGTCCCAAACAAGATATCCTGGTGGATTTTTTTTGTTTGTTTGTTTGGTTTGGTTTTTCTATGATGGTCCTTCCTTCTCATACGTGGATCCCCAAGAGGTGCAGTTCCTGCAGAGTATCTCTCTGCTTTCACAGGATCCACAAGTGTTTACATGTGAACACAAATACTGTATCTGACTTTAAATAGTTAGTGGGTTTGGGTTCATTTTCTGTTTGTTTGTTTTGTTTTAATACAGGGCAACATTTTTGTTTGTTTGCAGTTGTTTTCAATTTGACCTTATGTGTCACAGGTTGGGATGTCAAATGAAGTAACTCTGATCATGTGAAATTGGATCATGTCTCATGCATCAACATGATTGATTAAACCTGACAAGATGCATCAAAATTTGACACACGTTTCAAAATCAGAAATAATGTGGTCTTCTAAAAACAATAGAGCTTCTTAATAATTTCCAAAAGATAAATTTTCCCATGGGAATAAAAACAAACACGTAGTCAACAAAGCAAGAAAAAAAAATCACTAAGTCCTCAACACAATAATTAAAGAGGGAAGAGGAAAACATATTTTCACTCAGTTCCAGAAAATGCAAGGGAAGTACACTGGATGGATTTCCTATCTTGTTTGAATGTAAGAAAATATTTTTAAAGAACATCTTGTTCTCTCATACAGAAAACTAATTTAGTGCCAATATAGTCCTGAGACAGAGAACATATTTTACTATCCTTTGAGTGTGGCTCCAGTCAGAAATCTGGTAACGTCGTACCACAGCACTTAGTAATGTGCTGTCAGGCTTCTTATGGCCCCGATGATGTCCAGTAAACTCACCTTAATTCAAAAAAGTCCCAAAACAGATCCTACTGAAGATGGGGAAGCACTTTTTTTCTTTTTTCTTATTTTTTTGTGAGCAAAAGACAATATTTATTACATACAAACTTATTCTAATCAAAACATAAATGATTTGCTTACATGATAAGCTTTTATAAAAGTGACTGCTAGTTAGGTTTTATCATCTTCATTTCAACTAACGCAATGATTTATGATTTAACTATAAAAGTCCGAAAGATAACTTAGGAAATAAGTTAATCATGAAATCAAGTAAAAAATAATCTTGGTTCAAAATCCCCAAACAGTTAATTCCTCTTTAAGATTTATTTTCACACACACTTATTTCTTTTCCCTGAATGGCTTTCTATAGTTCAGAATCACAGTTCACGGTAAGATTAGATATAGGGGAAGCTGCTTGTTTGCTAGGTATGTACAAACGTTAAACACTGTTTCCCTGAACTCAAAAGAATTAAACCAGCTAATGATTTATTTACTTAGACTTCATTTAACCCAGACAAACTTTCAGGAAAAACTTTTGTCATGGTCATTTGAATAGCCTGTATCCGTTTGTATCTTACAATCATAGAATCATTGCATTATTAAGGTTGGAAAAGACTTTTGACATCACTCAGTCCAACTGTAATCCAACTACCATGACCACTAAACTACATCCTGAGGCTCCACATCTTCATGATTCTTGAACATCTCCACGGATAGTGACTCCACTACCTCCTCAGACAGCCTGTGCCAGTGCCTGACCACTCTTTCAGTAAAGAATTCTTTTTTTCCTAATATGCAATCTAAAACTCCCCTGGCACAACTTCAGCCCATTTCCTCTCATCCTATTGCTAGTTACTTTGGAGAAGAGACCAACACCAGTCTCATACAACCTCCTTTCAGGTAGCTGTACAGAGCAATAAGATCTCTTAGCCTTCTCCAGACTAAACAACTCCAGTTCCTTCAGCTGCTCCTACGACATGCCCTCCAAAGCTCTCACCAGTCTATTTGCTCTTCTCTGGACACCCTTCAGAACCCCAATGTCTCTCCTACATTGTGGTGAGCAGAACTGAACACAATACTTAAACTGTGGCCTCACCAGTGCTGAGTACAAGGGCATGATCTCTTCCTTAATTCTGCTAGACACATTGTTTTTGACATAGGCCAGGATCTTGTTGGCTTCTTGGCCACCTGACTACACTGCTGGCCTATATTCAGATGACTATCCACCAAAATCCCTAGATTCTTTTTTTTGGTTAGTATTTCATCTAACAGGTTAGGAGACATTCTGAACTAGGCTGAAACCATTTTCATTTGGTGGAAATCAGAACAGTGAGTGCTTTCCACCTTCCCAGGGAGATATTTATGTCCAGGAAGATTTGACAATGAGGTAAAGTAGAATTCAACTAAGAAAAGCTTAACTCAAATAGTAGCATTTCACTACTATATCAGCAGTAACCTGGGAACTATGTTTGTCTCTTTCCAAGGTGCATCTGTAATCTTTAATTCATAAAAATAAAGTGTGATCAGAAAGAACTGTTTACATTGTGGATAGCTGTTTATTTCTATTTTGGTTGAAGACCCTTTATCTTCTGCAGTCTAGTACCACGTATGCATTTAGGGGCTCTTTCATGCTATCTTAAAGGAAGGAAATGATTAAACCTCCAGCTTCAGTGGCACATCACCAGATCAGCAACACAGTTTATTCTGTGGTGAAACACAAAGAAATAAATAGATTTATGCTGTTCTCACTATGCAGTTCTGTCAAGTTCACTGTTCCCATGGAGGTCTCAAAAGACCTTGGTATAAATTCAATTCACATTAAAGATTTTAGTGGAAATGTACTAAGAATAAAGATTTGTGTTGTTTATTGAATGAATATTTCATTTATATAGTCAAAGATTTAAGACCTCAAAAGAGTTAGGGTCCTAAAGTCCTGTAATATTTTCATGTACTACCTTTTCCTGATACAGAAATTGTCAGATATGTAGATAATTTTGAAATGAGTTGTCTGCTGACAGAAATTACAATCACAAGAAGCAGTGTTTAAGATTTGACAGGAGTGTTATCTTTGTCACCGTGTAAAGAGAACAAAAGCAGGATTGAAAAAATATATTTGAATGCTAAGGACAACAGAGTTTTTCTGTCAAGTTTGGTTTGGGTGGATTTTGTTTGTTTGTCTGTTTCTTTTGCTTTGTTTTGTTTGTTGGTTGGTTTGGTTTGGTTTTCTGTTGGCATCTGCCCTAGAGTATTTCATTCTTTCTGTATTTCATTATCTCACTTGCTGATTTTCACAGTACAAATTTAACTCAAGCAAAACTGATAGTCAAACAGTTATATTTTCTTTTTTTTTTTTTCCTTTTTTCTCAAGAGTGAGTGAATGTTGTGATTATTTGAGACATATCACCATGAATTAGGTCTCACCTTAGTGCTGGGATATCTCTTATTACTTCCACTGTACAACTGAACAAACAGATAACTGAGAAAGTGGTCCTGGTGTGAAGACAGAACAGATGTACCCATACAGGTGCCCAGGTGCTGACAGCAGGTGCTGCAGGGGTGGCCTTTGTAAGGAGAGCCTGGGGCTGCCCTGTATGCAGGACACAGATGGTTTCAGCCAATTCCAAATGACCCACTACAGGGTATGAGACCCTTGTACAATATGGACACCTTTGGGAAAAAATATTTTAAAATATGATAAAAAGATCAGCATCAGGAGTGCGAGGAAAAAAAAAGCGTGAGAAATAGCCTTACCGTTTCTCTGAGGAGTCAGTAACGAAGGAGTGAAACTGAGAGTGAGAAAGTGGAGAGGAATGGTACTGTTTTAGTGTTTGAGTTTTTGCTACACAATTCCTGACTGAAAAACTAAATCTCTATTTTAATTGGCAATAAATTAATCTTTCTCAAGATGAATCTGTTTTGCCCATGACTGTAATTGCTATGTGATATGGGGTTTGTGGTATGTCTCCATCTCAACATCTTGCGGATGAGAAATTTAATTCACTTAAAGAATCACCATCAAAGATGGTAGCAAAATGGGTTTTTTAATAAGAATTTGTGAAAGTGTGACCTAACAGATTTAGGGGAGAAGTTTTGGTGGTTACCAGGTGTAACCTTCATCAACAGAACAATCCATTCAAGGCTTCTATCTGCCTATTAATTTATTCTCTTACGTGTAATGTCATGGCTTGCCCTAACAGTCTAACACACTGTGATATTTGAGCTTACATTTGAAACAGGAGCCTCAGTTTTCCTTGTTTGGCATACAGAGTGTTGCCTGTGTATGCTCAAGTATGAGCTTAAAATCATTTTAGGTATATGCTCAGAACAGGAATTTGAGAACTGATCTCTTAGGATACAAAATGTATTAAGTTCAGAACCAACATAACCTAATGTTAAGCGAAGTAAAATGGAACATGTTCTGTTTAAGATGTGCTTTTTGAGGTTTATTTTTTTTCCTGGTAATAATTTTGAAGTGAATAAGCTTTTCATAGGAAGAGTGGTAGTGGCAAACATCTGGGACAAGTAGTGATGTGACTGTAAATACAGTAACATTCTGGTAGTATTGATCTCACTACACTGAAAATCTAACATCTAAATTTGACTTCTAAGCTAGTTTTCTAAATTCTGATCAACAGATTAAAAAAAAACCTCCCACTACCTAGAGTAGATGTCTATGTCGACAAAAACTAGTGTTAGGTAAAATGCAAATCTTCTCCCTGCCTCCCTCATTATAATGGTACACTAGAATAGATACAATATCTGGCTAAAGATGTTTCAAAGACCTAGTCAGAAAGTGCCTGGATGTAATATATTTGCCAAATCTGGAGGGTTATATATTTAAGGGAATGATTACATTCGCTGTTATTTTCTCATTTCCTTAAGCTTTCTGTGTAAAGCCTGTCTCTCTCAGCAAGAGAATACTTACCCTCTTTTCAGTCCTCATGTACACAGACACGCTAAAATTGGAAAATTTTACCTTCTGGCAGGAGTTCAAAACATACTATTTGATGAGCTAAGGGTTAAAAGTAAGTGATACTGTAAGATGAGAAGACTACCTGTACAGAAATAAACTAAGAGGAAGAAAATCAGCAAAACTGGTGAGTGAATTAATACAAAGAGCCAGAGAGTTAGAGAAAATCAGGTGGGTTGCAACAGATATTGGTGGAAAAAATAATAAAGCAAAATTAGTCCAATCAATAAATAGGAAAAGGATCAAATAAATGAAGTTTTTTAAATAGCTGAGATGTTTTAAAACAACCTGTCAGTATGAGACAATAAAGTTGACAATGGTTTGGCAGTTAGAAAGTAATGAAGATCTTGTAAAGCCATCTTTTGGAAAAGAGCCAGAAAAGGAGAACTTGGTTAATTACAATGCATGCAAATAAGCTACTCAGCTGAAAATTCGATTCAGCAAGAAACCTAACATGTACCTTCTTTTAAACATTGTGAGTGCTTTCGTGGATAGCAAAAGCATAGCAATACTCATAAGACTGAACTAAGCAGTCATCTAATTGCTAATTATATAAGGTCAAAACAAGTCCTTCTGGCTTACAAATTATCTATATTGTTTTCTGGAAATTTATTTATTGATTATTTTTTTTTTGGTCTCTTCTAGTTCAGACTATTTTCTCAGACACCACATGTGCACAATCCAAGGATCCAGTACAGAAGGTCACATGTGGTGGGTTGAAATTATCCCCCAACTAATATGAAGAAAACTACTCCCAAAATAAAATTGTTAGACCAGCTCAGTTGGAAGCGAATGAAGCTCTACTTACAAGCAAAACTAAAATCTAGAAATATGAAATGCATTGAATATATACAAAATATACAATATTTACCTGTATTTCCAATTTATAAACAACACAAGGACCCCCTGGACAAAACGGAAGGACTATCAATAGATTCCCCATCTCCCCCCCCCCCCCTTCCTCCCTGTACAAGGGACAAAAGAAAAGATAAGACAAAGGCAGAGGGTAGCTTGTTAGTACTTAGCCACAAGAAGAACGTAGCCAAGGTCAACAACAGCACAGCAAAAGATACCAGCTGTTACAGACAAAGGGGTGCAGGTGAGTAGTCAATAAAAATATAAATAATTTTGTTTGTTTAGAAATCTCACCACCCATGTAACTGATATACACACTTAAAAAACTATTATTTACAGGCTCATTGCTCAGTTGCACACTATCTCCCAGAGCACAGGAATGGGTACAAATAGTTACAGATCAGTATTTGGAAAATGATAGGACCAAAGAGCAGGATACTGCCCCTACTAACAAGAGAAGGTTTTCCCCAAAGACTTAGGCAGGGTCCAAATATCCTCGCAATGCTGTTTCCAGTTGTGGGTAGTCCTCCTGATGTGTCTCTTTCTCAAGGAATCCTTCTAGACTGCAATGTGTGGTCCACATATTCAGGGGAGAAAATCCCAAGAAGAGGCTCTAGTGCTTTCTAGCAATCCCATTGTATATCAGCTCATGTCCTAAATGTCCTGTGTCACAAATGCTACAGATCATATTCCACATGACAAAAAAGAGCAAGAAACTGATCAGCATCAGGTTCTGCATTGTCCAGGCTTGTGCTGGCTGGGAATCTGCTCCTGATGTGACTTGAGGGAAGGGGTCCTATTGTCAGCTGACATGGCCTTGAAAGGGGATAGTTGGCTTCCTCCTTACCTCTCTTCCCACACTTCCTGATCTTCACCCCCTTCCCGACTCCATGGCAGAGAAGGGCTTTTGGATGTATTGCCACACCAGCTAGTATCAGCTAGAGTGAAGAAGCCAAGAGGGAGAGAAAGTTAGATTATATAATTAACTCTATGTTAGTTATCAGACCAATGGGACTATTTAGACCTTATTATTATTTTTCTTTTGCATCCAATGGTAATTTATTTACATTCTAGGAAAATTTCCTAGACATCAGCCTAAAACTACCACACCACAACATGGATGACCGACTTAATAGTCTTAGATGGAGGTCACCCTGTGAGTGGGAAGCTCAGAGGCTTTGCCTCTTGCATGGGTTAGGGATCTGATGTTATAAAGTTGAAAATCAAGGATGGTGTCTGATTGCAGCTCTATTGAGACTCATTCTGACATCTAATAGTCTTGTTCTGAGTTTATTCTGTTCTGAGCAGCCCACAACTGAGGTCCAGGATGGAATGTGTAATCTTTCACAGTAGTCAACAGGAAAGTATTTAGTGAACATTTTTAAGATGATGAAAATATTATATCAAATCAAATTGGAATGAGAGAAGTCCCATGTATTTTGTTTACTTCTGGGGTGATTATCTTAAGCACTGAAATATTGTATAATAAATAAGGCTGACATTGCATCAGATAGGGGAATTAGTCAAGCTTATATCATAGCTGATGAATAAATCTTCTTAGCGTGCTTAAATGTCCAAAAGCCTATTTTCTGCATTGCAAAATTTCTTAAGGAAGAAAGGTGCCCATTTGTCAGTTTCGAGAACCAATCATTACAAAGGATACAAATTTTCAAAATACTTTTCCTGTTACACTATTATTTCAATCCTGATAACCTGATAGTTCTAATCTGTTATGAAACCTTGGATAAATGGCTTTATAAGATTTCCTTCACTTTCTCTGATGATCAGAAGTAATTATTATGCTATAGATAAAAACTATTTTGAGGATGTCAGTTGTTACATTTGGGCATACACTGTAAAGCACTAATTAGAATGCAACTGTAACATTATTTTTGGAGATCTGAATCCCATCTTTTACATTTTATTATTAACTGCTAATACAGCCAGAAGACTTTTTTTATTTTTCTGAAAAGAACCCTTTATTTTGATGATCAAATGGCTAATAATATAAAACATTTTAATTAATTTATTTCTTTATAATCATCGTTTTTATCTATCCTCATATTCATTCTGACAACATACTTCCAATAGAAAGTTGTAGGACTACAGGGTATATATCATTGTGCTAAATCATATTCCTGGAAAAGAAACAAACAAGCTTTCAAGAGACTAACACCCTTTAAATATACTCTGTGTCATCCTGTTTTGGCAAGACTGAACTGGATAGAGAATTCTTGTCTTTCTTTCCTCCCAACCTCTTTCTAGTTGCAGTCTTTGTTTAACCTTGAGGGGAATTTGCTTGCTCCTGCTAGAATAATTTTCTTTACACTTGGGGGCCAGATATCTTTATAAGGGATTAATCCTCAAACCCCTTTGGGCTCAGTACATGGAAATGTGTTACTTTATTAGTCATACTTGGCGAATCTGGAAAAAAGCCAATCCTTATAAGGGTTTTATGAAGCACAAAGCTATAACTTGTACAGCAGCAAGGGAATCATCAGGAAACACATAGTACTCAAGAGTTCCCACTTCCCTTGGGTGTCTTCCTCAGACAAGCAGCAGAAATAATCCCCTTCTGACTTTGTCCCAGAGAACTGATTCTTTTGGAACAGGACAGGAAAAGAGGGTTATCCAGATGATACCTATAAAATTTTACCTAAGGCTTAGAATTATCCTTAACTTTCACAGCACTATCTAAATTTTCTCATTGGCAGTATCTCAGACCTGAAACAATTTTGTTTCCCCTGAACTATGCTAAATATGTGTAAGACTTCATATGCCATTCTTTCCTATGGCATATTTCTGAGAAAAATAATTGAAAGAAGAACCTATATAAATGTTATGATAAATGTTATATTGTGATTGTTATGGTAGTTAAGTTTGCATAGCAGAAAACACATCTTTAGGGAAAAAGATGTGCACAAAGTTTGCGTATCTCACTGCATTTTCTTTACCAAGGTCTTTGAAGCTTACACCTGATAACAAAATTGACAAGCTATGGACTGGATAAGCAGGTGATAAAGACAGCTGGACTGTCACGGTGAAAAGATAGTGATCAGCAGCACAAAGTTCACCTGCCAGCCAGTTACTCATGGTGTTATTTAGGGGTCATACTAAGACTAATATTGTTTAATGTGTTTATTAATGATCTGAATGATGGCCTAGAGTGGATGGAGCACTTCTCCTATGAGTTTATGGGAGATACACTAGATTGAGAGGAGAGATAGATACATTGGACAGAAGGACTGCTGTGGGAAGGGACATCAGCAGGATGGGAAAATGGGCTGAATATAGAAAAAAATCAGCAAAGATAAATATGACATCTGTTTCAGAGAAGGTCCTTGTGATCCTGCAGAACAAATAAAGTCAGATGCATATTGGGATGAAGGAAAGAGATGAAAAAATGTGATTTACCCCTTTCTTATTGGTGATATTTTAATTATTGCATCCAGTTCTGTCCAGCATAGGCCATCCAGATGCTCAGGGAGCTTGAGCCCATGACATATGGTAACTGGGATTGTATAGTAGTGGAAAGACTGTGAGAAAAAGATACTGGGCTCAGTATTTGACCAGTTATCTTTAATATCTTTCAATGATCTTGATGATTGAGTGCACCCTCTGTAAGTTTGCAGATGACACTACATTGGGTGGGAATGTTGATCTGTTGGAGAGTAGGGAAGGTCTGTATGGGGTCTGACAATGCCAAGTCCCAGGTCCTGCACTTGGAACACAACTCCATGTAACACTACAGACTCGGAGCAGGGTGAATGGAAAATTGCCTGACAGAAAAGGATCTGGGGATGTTGGTTGACAGCCATCTGAACATGAGAAAGCAGTGTTCTCAGGTGTCCAGGAAGGCCAAGAACATCCTGGCATGTATGGAGAAGAGTGTGATCAACAGGAGTGGGGAAGTGATCTGTAATTGACACTGGTGAGGCAGAACCTCAAATACTGTATTCAGTTTTGGGTGCTTCACTACAAGAAAGACAATGAGTTGCTGAAGTGTGTCCAGAGAAGGGCAGCAAAGGTGGTGAAGGGCCTAGAGAACAAGTCTTAGGAGGAATGGCTGAAGAAAATGGGATTGTTTAACCTGGAGAAGAGGAGGCTGAGGGGAGACTTCATAGCTCTCTACAATTACCTGAAAGGAGGTTGAGGTGAGGTGGGGGTCAGTCTCTTCTTTCTGGTATCAGGAGACATGATGAGAGGAAATGGTCTGAAACTGTGCCAGGGGAGGTTTAGATTGAATAATAGGAAAACTGTGTTTATGGAAAGGGTGATCAGACTGGTAGGGTTGCTGTCCCTGAAAGTGTTCAAGAAGCACCTGGACATGGCACTTGGGGAACATGCTTTAATGGTCATGGTGGTCTTAAGTTAATGGTGGGACTCGATGAAGTTAGAGGTCTTTTCCAACCAAAATAATTCTAATTTCCTAATGGGAGAGTAGAGAAAATACAAAGATGGGTGTTTTCAGAGATGAAGAGTGGAAGGGAAAGACAATGACAATGTGAGCTGCAATATGGAAGATGATGACTCAAGCAAATTAAATTTTATCATGAAGATAGTCAAACACTGGAACAGATTCCCCAAGAAGGCTGCAGAATAACCATTCTTGGAGATACTCAAAGTATCCTAAATGTCTTGCACTAAGTAGATGAGATTTAAATAAAGTCTAGACCAGATGACTTCTGGTGGTCCCTTCCACACTACACAATTTTGATGTCTATGATCCATATGAATTGTTCACACAATAATCTGCCACGTAAATAGCGTAAATTACTGTCAGTGAGGACCAAATACTGTCCCATAATCCAAATGTGTATTTTTCGTATATACCATCAGTTCCCAGGCCACATACATTCAGTCTAAAAGAAAGATCAAAGAAGAAATTCATCTACAGCTTTACCATTTCTGTCATAGATTTGATTCCCTTTTAAAAGTGCATACAGTATCACTGGGTAAGGGGTAGGGGGAACAAGGGAAAAAGAAAAAACAGCCCAACATTCACTAATATCAAATTGTAACATCAGATGAGAAGCTTTTATAGCTAAAGGAATGATACAAAAATTCTGTGATATTTTAACACCTTAGTGTAGTGTGAAATGGGTTTGCACTAATAATATTGACAATAGAGGCAACTGATATTGGTATGTATATTATGTATGGATTGCTTCTTAGCTTTCACCTTGGATGTCCTCCATTGTTTTCCTATGTCCAATAAATACTGCTCATCCTGAATGAAACATTGCATATTTTGCTCCTCAATGATTCTGGATCAACTTCATCCAAAGCTATTGTATTTACAAACTTTTCCCCCTAATCAATCTATTTTCCAACATCCAGAAAATGATGCATTCCTTGATTTGACATTAAATGGATTATGGGAGAAAGGTTGCTGCCAAAACCAAAGGTCATAAAGCTCAAAACAGGTAAAACCTTTTTGTCTTTCTCATAGCCATTTGAAACAAAGAGTTCTCTTGTACTTCATTCACTATAGCGGCCAATTTGACACAAAATGACAAAACTGTTTTCTTGCTGAAAATTTTAGTTCAATGCCCTGCAATCTGTAGGTAAAACCCCAAGAATTCTAAAGCACTGTTTCATACTACTTGTTTAAAGAATGAACATCTATAGAACTTTGAAAATAACTTGACTAAACAAGAGAAATAGATTGCCAGCTGATAAGACAGCTAAGTTAACCTCTTTGTGTGTATCTTGTTGGGTATTTAGAATGGTAAGAGAAAAATTTATCATCTCCCTCACATAACTCTTATGTTACATGATCATTTCCTCATACACTAATGTAACCTTCTTATAAGCTGTAATTCCTTTTCCTAATCAGAGAAACTGCTCCCTAATATAAAAGATTATATCTCATACTGGTGTAATGAAAATTTCATTTAACTAAGAAGTACTAATTCTTCTCTTAACTAAGCTATGATTTTTCTGCCTCACTTCCACCTTGGATGAGTTCGATTTTTTAATAGTAACTGCTAAACTAAATCAGACTGAATTTGCATCACTCTAATGATATCCAACAACAAATGCCTAAGGAAGAATATTAGAAAAAGAACAAGTTCAAAGCAGCTGATCAGCTTGAGAAGTTCTTTTTACCAGAGACTATGCCTTCATATTCAACAGCTCTTGAAAGATTATTCTTCAAGGAACTTCTCTGTTTTTCTCAACTTTAGCATACATTAAGTTTCCACAGTATCCCATGGGAAAGAGTTCCACAGGATAGCAAAGTTAATACAAGGATTAAAATGTCTCACCTTTCTAGAGGCATAACTCTCAAACCATTCATTGCTTATACCTAGATAGGGCAGCATATTCAATAAATGTATTTTAGTGATGAGTCCTACTTCAGAGATTTAGTTGTTGATCCACCAGTACCACTGAATTGCAATATAAAAAAGAGGTTGAGGGAATAAAGAGTAGAAAGTAGAATTACTAAAATGGAAAAATCCTGTCCCATAGCAGCTATCATATTTTTGTTATCTGTTTTATCAGTTATTAAACAGATTCTACTGATCTTTCCTGTTAATTGTTGAAATATAGCCTAGGATTTTGAAATTAACTTCATATTGACTTTTGGGTCCAGTTCTGATAATGAATTGACTGTATCATGTCAGATCTTGTGAAAGCTGTTTTAAAGCAGAATACAAAAATTGCATGGTTTGACTTGCATGATATTTCAACTAGAGAAAACACGACTTCAGCATGCATATCCTTTCTGTAGATCATGTGCCTACTTAATTATATTGCTGTATTTCCTTTATACCTTCATATAAAATGTCACTATTTGCATTCGTCATAAGCATCTAAGCTACTTAATAAACCATTCCATATGTTCAGACATACTGTCATCAGGTAAAGGTTTTTGTAATTACTTTTTTAAGGTAAAGTATTTAGACAATTTAAATGCGATACAGGGTGTTTGTGATTCAAGCACTTTTCTAGAAGTAAAAACTTGTACTGAAATCAAAGAAAATCACTGTAATTTTCTTGCTTCTCTTCCTTTCTATCAAAAATGAAGAAATAATGTTTTGCTATTTTAAGGGATGTTTATTAATCACTTGTGGTGGGTTGGAAATTACCCCCAACGTTAAATGCACCAGACCAGCCCAGTTGGAAGCAAATGAAGATGTATTTACAAGCAAAACTACAATCCACAATGAAATGCAATGAGAGTTGTTCTGGGAAACTGAGGAAGTGACAGCTACCTTTCTGGTATTAATACCTCTGGTTCTGCCACTCTGCAGCTCCCATGATCTCCTGAAAAGAGCAGAAGTTTGATCATCCCACCTACTCAAGTTTTCCCCAAGCTGGTCACACAGGGTTATCCAAATACTTCCACGTGATTGCCTCTGTTGTCTATTTTGGTTTGGCCTAGTTTAAAATAGTCTTCTAGGAGGATGTCTGTTTCTAACAGCTGAAACTTGTGTCCATGTGGAAGAGGAAGAATTGAGATCATCTCCCTTTGCCAATTTGGTTATGGAGGTTTTAAATTCTTCCTTCATCTCTTTCATGCAATTCGTTATCTTTCCAGACAGAGTTTCAATGGCTGAGACCAAAGAAACACATGTGAGACTATCCTCCAATTGCCTCATTTGGTCAGTAAAATAGCCAACAGTAGGAGGCACTCCACCATAATTTCTTGCCACAATTCTGCTTGCCAAAATAGTAGCATAATTAGGAGGAGCAATTTTAATGAGCTTCTTGACAAAGCTGCCACAAAGATGTCCCACAGGAACATCATCAGGATTCAGTGTACCATGACTTTCATAAATGATTTCTCTCACAGCAAACTCTCTCAAACGCTTGATTCCCTTATCTATCATATCCCATAAAGGTGTGTCCACAGAGAAACTTTACCAAGGCAGCTGCCTAAATGCCTGTCAATTCCACTATCTTTTGTGAGGGTTCCCAGCTGACACTGGGAACAAGACACTGTCTTGTCACCTACCATTAAAGCAGGAGCACCTGTGTCATAGCATCTTCCCAACCTGCTCATTATTGGTTCAGTGTCTCCTCTAATATAACCTTTTCTTATGGGCCTAATTTCCTGCCTGGGTGCATTAGCTGACTGTATGTCACCATCCTCATCTTCATCGTCCTGCTGTCCCCCTGTTAAAAACCTCTGTAGGATCTTCTTAAGTTTAGAAGCACCTGCTTTGGTTCTTGATCTACTAGGACTCATACCCTGTTTTACATGCCCATCATCCCTTGGTGCATGGTGGCTTCACTAATTTAGCAAGATCTTTAAGACAGACTTTCTCTTCCTCATCATTATCATCCTGAGCAATTTTCTTGGCTTGACTTCTTGTCACCATTTGAGGAGAGGTATCAAAAGCGTCATCTGAGACTGGGTTGGGTGTCTTTCCCTTTGCTTTAAGTGGAGAAGAACTTGGACCTGGACCACAAGAATCCCTTTTTTCACCTGGTGGTGGGTTTGGATCTTGACTAGATGGATCCTTGTTCTTAGGCTTCCTGTCCAGAGTAGCAACCAGCTTTACTGGTGCTTGGAAATTCACAGCAGAAGCAGAAGGAGCTGACATGGGAACAGAGTTGCCGGGTGCTCTTTGGGACTCTGCTGCCACCCCTGGACACACTTCCCTTCCAGCCGCTGTGGGCGGAAGTCTCTCTGCCTCCTTAGCCTCAGTAATGGCCGCTGCCGGTGATGCCACCACCAACATTATTGCTGCTCAGGCAGTGGCTACAGGTGAAACTGCTGGTGCCGCTGCCTTTACAGGTGCAACTGGGCTTTCTGCTGCCACTGGCACAGCCACTGCTTCTTGCACAGGGCCTCCAGGCACAGCTTCCGCCACTGGGGTTGCCACCACTGCTGGCACTGGTTCGTAGCCAGCACTGCTGCATCATCTGCTGTGGTTCAAAGCAGTTTTTCCATTGACTCCTGCCTGCCTGCTATTGCCTGTTACTGCAACTTCTCCTGCCTCTCTGTCTTCCTCACTACTAAAATTGCCTGCATTAGACCCAGATCTCTTATGTCTCCTTCTCCGCTTATTTCCAACAAAACAGGAACCATCTGTGAACAAAGCATATTTCTTTTCATCATCAGAAAGTTCACTGTAAAGAGGAGCTTCCTCAGCATGAGTTACTCTTTCCTCTGGAGGTTTTGTACAGTCAGTGCCTTCAGACCAATCTGTGATCACTTCCACATAGCAGGTCTCTCAAGATTTCCCATTTGAGCTCTCTGTGTTATCAGAGCTATCCACTTAGCCCATGTGGCTTCTGTCACATGATGTGGTGAAGAACCTTTCCTTTTGAACATCCAGTTCAAAACTGGTAATCTGGGAGATAAAAGAAGTTGTGACTCAGTTCCAATTACTTCAGAAGCAGCTTTTACTCCTTCATAAGCAGCTAGTATCTCTTTCTCTGTTGGAGTATAATTTCCCCCTGAGCCTTTGTAGCCAAAACTCAAGAAACCAAGTGGACGTCAGCATGTATCACCTGGAGCTCTCTGCCATAAACACCAGGTTGGATCATTGTCGCTTGCAGCCATATACAGAATGTTCTTAATGTCTGCACCAGTTGAAACAGGTCCCAAATTCATTTCATGGACTACTTCTTGTTTTATCTGGTCAAAGGATGCTTGTTGCTCAGGACCCCACTGGAAACTGTTTCTCTTCCAAGTCACATCATAAAGAGGTTTCACAATCTGACTGTATCCAGGAATGTGCAGTCTCCAAAATCCCACTATACCTAAGAAACGTAAAGTTTCTTTCTTATTGATGGGATTTGCCATGGTGGAGACTTTCTTTATCACATCCATTGGAATGTAATGGCAACCATCTTGCCACTGCACTCCCAGGAACTGGATTTCTCTGGCAGGTCCTTTCACCTTCTCTTGCTTAATGGTGAAACTGGCTTTCAAGAGAACGTTGATTATTTTGCTACCTTTCTTGAAGACTCTTCAGCAGTTTTACCCCAGACGATGATGTCATTGATACACTGAATGTGTTTTGGAGCTCCACCTTTCTCCAAAGCATCATGGAGACAAATGGTTGAACTGTGAATCCGCCCCTGGGGCAAACGATTGAATGAGTACTGGATTCCTCTTCAGGTAAAGGCAAACTGAGGCCTGCATTCCTCTGCTGTGGGAATAGAGAAGAAAGCATTAGCAATGTCTATGGTAGCATACCATTTGGCCCCCTTGGATTCCAGCTCATACTGCAGTTCCATCATGTCCAGTACAGCTGCACTCATGGGTGGAGTTACTTTATTCAGGGCATGGAAGTCAACTGTCAGAGGCCGTTCTTCGTTTTGTTTTTGCGCAGGCCAAATTGTTGTGTTGAAAAGTGAATGAGTTTTGCTGATGACTTTCTGACCGTCTGTGACGGTTTGAAACTGTCTTTTTAATTTTTCCTTGCAAAGTTCAAAACAGAGAAAGTGAAGGTGTGTAAATAAGTCACTGTTGGGTACAAGAAAGCAAAATACTGATTGTTCTAAACACTTCCATTGGATAGATAGAAATATTTAAGAACTATTACTCAAAACAAAGTTGGGNGTAGGTGGGGGGGAATTTCCGCTCACACTGACACACCTTCCAATTGATGAATCAGGTTGTGAATGGGCACTGAAGAGTCACGGTTAATTCTGTATTGCCTGTGATGCACAGTTTGAGAAGCAACTGGCAGTTTCACATTCTCTATATCATGTTGTCCCACAACTGCAGATTCATCTGAAAGCTCAGGTCTGATAGACAATTTCAATTTTCCTCCATCAATTTCTACAGTTGCTATTCCAAAACCCCATTTGTAACCCTTAGGGTCTTTGAAACACCCTTCTCTCAGAAAGTCAATTCCCAATATAAAAGGTGCATCTGGTCCTGTTACAATAGTATGTATCTTCCAGTCTTTCCCGGTTAAACTTATGTCAACTTGCATCTTAGTCAACTCTTTAGATCCACCAGTGACTCGCAGAATAGTTGTAGACTCTGACCCTTGGCAATTAGATGGTATTGTGGTGCACTGAGCTCCTGTGTCAACCAACACCCTGTACTTCTGAAATTTTGAAGTGCCAGGCCACTGAATGTATACATCCCAATAGATTCTGTTATCTACATTATCCCTTTCCTCCCGCCAGGAGGAGGCAGGGCACTCCTAATTATGAGGATTACATCCTCATATACAGTTGACACAGTGCCTAGTGTTAGTGTTAGAATCACTGTTGGAGCAATTAGAGTTGTTAAAACCAGTCACAAGGAAAGCAGTGCAGTCGAGGTTGTGGAATATATCCCATAAGCTAGTACTGCATAATGATTTTGAACCAAATTAGAAAAATGCAAATCAGTTATTCAATTAAGAACCAAGAATTCAATTCTTCTGCTTGTCCAACAGATGGCAAGTCGACAAGATGCTTGGTGGCTGCTGAACAGCTAGAAGAGACAAAATGTTAGGGCATAAAATTAAAAGGAACCTTTGAGAGACTTAAGTCAATTTAAGATCAAAAATTAGGCTTCAGGCATAGCCAGGGTGCTGCTTATAAACCATAGGTTACAATCCCACACAGGCTAAAGCACAGGCATTTTAAACAGAACCAAAACTGGTGTTAAACACATGAACACTGAAAAGGTACAGTTTCCCTTGTTGCTAAGTCGCTGCTGGCTGCTGATGCTCTGAGGCTCCTGGAGATCTGACACCGGCTCCTGGGGGCGGTCCCTTCCAAACACATGAAGGCAAGCCTTCTCGGGCGACTGAGGGGGTGCAGCGTAGACTTCTGCCAACAGGCAAGTTCATCTGGACGGGCTCTCTCAAGTGGCTCTCTCAGCGCTGCAGTCCTGCAGAGTCGGCAAGATGCTGTGGGGGAGCGGTTCCCCTTCTGAGGATGCTGGAGAGCATGGAGGGGGGGTAGTGCAGAGCAGTGTGGCTTTTCCCTATTCAGCTCAAAAGTGAGCAAGTGGCTGATTCCTCTCAGCAACTGCTTTCCCATTTCTAGGTTTATGGGGCAGTCCTTTGTGAAGCTGTATGGGGCACTCACAGGTGGTCCTGGCAAAGGTGTAATGATGGCAATGAGCACAATCTCCACAGGCTGCATAAGGACAAGATGTTTCCAGGTGAAGATGTTTATTAAATTACACAGCTTATATATTTTTCTCAAGCAGAGTTGTCGTATCTTAATTGGCTATTTTTCTACTGACATGTGTTTAAGCAAAGCATACAAAAGGTTAACATTAGCAAACAAGCTTTTTAACATATCCAACCAAATCCTGCCTAGTCTCTCCCTCTCAGTTACTGATAATGTGTACATTCCGCTAACTCAAAGACAAAACATAACCTTCTCAAAAGTTGTCCAAAGGCAGCTCTCTCCTCCTACAAAGACAGTGCTCTGAATTATGTGGAGCTTAACTCATAGGCCTGTGGAGTGGCAGGCAGCAGGCAGCGGCTCCTTTTTCTTTTATTCCTTTCCTTCTATTTTCCCAAACCTTTTCTTCTCTCATCCATCTCGGTCTTTGCCCTCCCCTAACTCTTTTCCTAGACAACTCATGAAAAATCCTGTTCTGAAAACAGTTTCTACTACTGAGTCATCTTAATTCATCATAAATAGTCTTAGTAGTAGAGGAGTAGTTGATTTTGGTTTTCTGGGTTCCCGCTTGGTCATTTGGTTTCTTTTTTTTTTTTTTTTTCTGAATAGTCATTACCCAGACTGCCCCAACTCCACAGAAGAAATTGTTTTCTGCAGTACAGATCTGAATACTGTTGAAAATATGTAGACAGAAGCAAATACTCAATACAATAAATGATAGACATTTTCTTTACATACATCCATTGATATAAAAGGTACAGAGGCATGTCTTGATCTGAAAGTAGGGAAGGAGACATGGTTCTTTTGAACATTCCTGTGAGCAAAATTAAGGCACAAACGAGGTCGTATATCAAAGCGAGACTATTTCTTCCAGACAAAACAGTAAAATAAGGAAAATAAAAGGGAAAGAGAAGGAGAAAGAGAATGGAGAAAGAGAGAAAGCAGGAGAGATGGAGAGAGATAATTACCACCCCAGGGTTTCTTCTTCAGTGGGGAGGAGGGGAGAGATGTCTGAAGAGAGTGTTCTGCCACCAATCCAGCTGACGTCCCTTCAGCTTGTGATGTCCTGGGTAGTGTTGCTCCGGCTTGTAATTTCCAATGATATTTTTCTCTCTTCTTAAACATGCAGAACTCAGGAGTTTTTATACTGTTAATTCATCATAGCTCCACCTGGCTCACATTCACAATGCATATGTGGACTTCCAGGGGAGTCTTTCAGTGTGTCTGCAGGGGACATCACTGAGCGGCCTCTGCCCCTTTTTGCTGTCCACTGTCTACCACATCCCCTGGGTAGTTGCTGTTTCAGTGGGCAGAGATGACACAACAAGCGGGTCATTCAGGATGGTCTTATTTTCTCAATTCTTAGTGTAATCATCAGGGTCACCAGGTGATTTGCATGTTCAAAAGAGGATTCCCTCAACACAATGAAAAAATGATAATACTATGGATTAACAGTTCTGTTAGTAAAGCACTAGAGTGTAATAAAAATGTCCTGATTATGAATTCTTAGGATCGCTTCTCTGCAATAATTACTTCCAGGTTTTGCTTTCCATGGTAAAAGAAATACATTGCCAATTTGAATCAACCACCCTAAGGAGACAAACCAGATTATATCTTATACATGTGATACCTACTTCACATAAAGAAAGTTCTGACAGAATTTACTTACCCTGTTAATAGTACTACAACGACAAAACACAACTGAGTTTTAATCATAATTATTTTTCTCGAGAAAACAAATTCAATCCTGCCAGACACATTTTTGCAGTGTGGATGACTTATGATCCTGACACTTTTTATGGAGTTTTTAGCTCAAGCTTTTTCTGCAATATGTTTTCATTCTGTGGTTTACAACTTTCTGATATACAGAAACTATAAGTGAAAAAAAATTTAGTTACTCTGTAGTATATGATTCCAACATTCTCTGTGTATAGACATATCTGAAAGCAGATTCACATTATTTGTGAAATTCTGTGGAATGACTTTTCTCTGTGTGAAATTTTGATATTAATTCTCGCCCTTCAAATAACCAACCATGATGATTATGATGGTGGCAGAAGAAAGTAAATTATAAGCACAACTGTGTTTAGTGATTGTTTTACCAAAACTTTTACTTGCAGAATCAGCCTAACCACTCTGTTCTTCTACTTCAGTGGACAAAGATTCACTCTATAGAATTTCTTAATTGTGAGCAATCCAAGTACATCAACTGAAGATTTGTGTTTTTGTGGTTTGTGTTTTTTAGCTGAAACTAATGTGTTTTTTTAACATGAACACTGTCATGGTGGGGCCATGACAGGGCCCAGTAAAAACCCAGACAGGCCTTAAGATATCTAGACAGGGTCCCTTTCTCTCTTCTCCTTCCTGCAGAAAAACTGGGCAACGTGGGAAAAAGAACAAAGGGGACAGGACTCCTGCCTGTCTAGTAAACAAGATGTTTATCTGGGGTAAGAGCACACAAGCTGACTACTGTTTCCCCACATACAAGGTCATTGCTTCTGCCTTTTATGGTTATAGACTGACAAAACGCCTTTCCATTGGGCACCTACACGTTAACTTCAGTGCCCCATTGGACCAACCCATCTCTGGCAATTTGTGTGTATACAAGTGACTAGGTAGTCACCCTTGCCTTGCCTTGCTCAAGTCCGCTGAAGCCTTGCCTCACTTCAAACCTCACTTCAAGCCTACTTGGACCTTTCCTGTAGAAGCTGCCTCAAGTTGCCCTGCTCTGCCTCAAGTGCCTGGTCCAAAGCCTGGGATAAAGCCACGAGCCGTACACATGCAAGCCAGAGAAGCCACAAGCCTAGAAGCTGAATTCACCTAGCCTGCTTCCCCTTGCCACCAGAGTCATGCCGTGCCTCAGTTTACCCAGAAATCAAGCAAGTGCCTGTCACCAAGAGCGTCGTTAACTGCCTGCCATCCACTGAAGCCGGATCAGCCTGGGACCACACGGTAAAACTCTCCTGCCAGCAATCTGCCGTGCTGCGCCTTACAAGAGCACCTCAAAGCTAATGCAGCAGCAGCAGCAACAGCAACATCCCCTATGCGGGTAAAACTATCTGTGAGTAACTAATCCACTACCCTTTGGGTTTAACGGTTCTTATTGACCCTCCCCCACTGTAATTGAGTGCTATCTCCTCTTGAGGACTTTCTCTTTCCAAGTTGTTGCCTCCTAATTTGCATAGAATGGTTTTGTATTTGCCCTAAGACTTGAATATTCCCATTGTAAATATATCTTCCAACTGTACAACAATCCTTTTAATGAGTTTTGGCATATTTATATTAATAAAGGGTTACTATTTTTATTAATACCCATTTGCCATATCGTTTATTATTATTGTTGTGAGAGTAATTAATAAATAATGTTCCTCCCCTCGACCACAACAAACACAAATCTGCTCTATGTCTGAACATTTCACAGTAGCTATATTTTACGTTATAATTTCTTTTGTCACTTCAGTATTCTAGCCTACTCAAATAGTTCCCATCACTTCATCTTGAAATACTTAGAATCACATAGTGGTATTTGCCAGTTACTAAACACTAATCATTATTTGATACTATAGGCCAACAGATTTTAGGCACAGAGAGATGGGGAAAAGAAAAATAAAAGACATTTAAAAAAAACCCACAGAGGATAAAACACCTCAAGTGTGATTTCTGCTGGTTTCACAGCAGCTAAACTTTAGGGAATTTAGTTCTTTGTGATTTAAACAGTGGAAAAATATGGTAGTCAACCTTATATATCTGAAACTAGATATATTATATTCCTGCCAAACTACTAAATCTAAAGTGCTAGATGTCCATTCTAATGTGTCCCACAGACAACTATAATATAGCTTTTAGAAGCCCCACTTAGACTTGTAAGTGTATGTAAAATTCTACTCATACTCTGCACAAAGCTTATTTACTATGCTTATTTACAGATCCGATGGTTTTATAGACAAAATCATGGAAAGTCTTTATGAGGATATTTTCACTACTTCCTATAAAAATCTGCCATTAACCCTGGTATAAGAAGGTTGATAGATTATGACTAGGTAATAGTGTAAAGATTCGTAGTGATATTTTTTTACCCAAACTGTATAATGGTACTAGTCACATCTCTAAAATTAAAAGAAAAAAAAAAAAGTAGTTTTATAATTACAATTATATTTAATGTTTCAAAATTAAAATAATAAAATGGAAAATAATAAAATAATAAAATGGAAAAATAATAAAATAATAAAATGGAAAAAAAGGATTCTGAATGTAATAATTTTTCTTTATACTTTTAAAACTGTGAAGAAGCAAATCTAAACATCTCGAGTAAATGGTTTCTTGTTAATAGCTTATTAATAGCTCTAATCAGAATGACATAAGGTTTATTGTCAGAAGTCATTTATTTCATACTATTAACTGGATAAAATACTCCAAAATCTTGAAATTTTAAATATAAAAATGTAATTTAAAAATGTGTTCTCTTGTAGAGCGTTAACATACTTATATGCATTGTTTACCAGGTAGAAAACAAACAACACATTAAAAAAAATGGCATATTTTCTCTGATTTTAAGAAGGATAAAGCTGAACATGAACAAAGTTAGCAATCACTAAAACATTATTTGAAATTAAAACCTGAAATGTTTATAACACTTCAATGTTCCAAACTTCAATTAACTTTTTATTTGAAATAGTTACTCTGCCCTTTGGACCTTTGATAAACCAGCTGTGTTTTGCAAAACTTAATCACCACCCTCATCTTCAGTTGTATGCAATTAGAATCACAATGAAGTTTTGAAAAATATATTTCTTTGAAAATACTCCATAAAACTTAGAAACAATTTATAAAATTCCCCACATATAATGCTATAAAATTGAAGGCATATTTAATAAATTATAATTTGATAATGCTTTAAATCATTCATTTTTTCTTTGTGCTGGATATTGATGCTGTGACCTATGATCATTTTATTTCATGTGCTAAGTTTACTATAAGGTGATAGAAGCCTTTTGGGGATAAAAAATGTGTAGAGGAAAATAGCAAATACAGTGTGGTACCAAAATACAGGTATTTGTTATATGTGACTCTACTGCATATCAATGAAAAATGTCAGTTATGAAAGAATAAAATATAGGAACTGTAATTTCTTTTTTATTAACAGCTGTTTCTCCTTCATTTTACTTTATTTCATTTTGTTTTCCTTCTCAGTTTAGAACTGGCTCATATTTTGACTCTGCAACATCTATTTTAATTATTGGAAATATCCTGAACTCCATTTGTTCATAAGAGTCAATATGCAGGTACAAGAAAAATACCTGGAGTCTCAGAGTAGCAGCTGAATAAAAATATGCTCTGTACTGCTGCACAGTGATCCAGGGCAGGGCTATAACATGATAATCAGACTGAATAAGGCCAGCTTAAAACCAGTAACAGAGTAAACGGTGTGTTAGGATAATAGGGTGCTGACAGGATGGATGCCCTGCAGCTGAATCTTTCTTCTCTTCCTGCAAGATTTTGTAATGGAGAATTAAGCATTGTCTACCTCAGGCTTACTCAGCCAGAATGTATTTCGGCAGATGAAGCTGCTGACAAGTAAAAGAGAAGGAATAAGTCTTATAAAGCCTTAGTGCTTGCAGGCATGAGTCCCTGCACACTGAGCCGGCAAGGTCAGTGCTGTATCCCCTAAAGAGCAACAAACAGGAAAGTCTATGTAGGTATAGAACAATAGCTGATAGAAAAATAGTTCAAGTATTATCCTGTAAGATCTGGTGTTACTACTGAGAAATATATCCCTTAGGGATCTGTGAGGAAAAACATCAATATACAAAAGTGATAAATCATTGGAAAGCATAGTACACTGCGAAAACATACATCCAAAAAAGGTCCAGTAAATTCATTACTATAAAAGAACTCTTTCACTAGTAACAGGACTAAATATAAAGAAAAGAAAATAATAAAGAAAAGTAAATGGTAAACCAGAAAGAGCAAACAGTAGAGATGACACTTACTTACAAATCTTTCAAATTTTCCTAGGTACATCTCTCACACAAACAAGCCAAAAATGAACTCATGATACAAAATGCATTTTTAAAGTTTTGATGTAACAAAACATAGATTTATAAGCACATCTATCACAGAACATGTAGGATTTAGTTATTCAGCTAATGTTATAAATGAACTTTTTTTCTGCTTGATTGTTGACAAGCTGGAAATTAATAAAGGTTTATTAAAAAAAAGGAAAACTGAATGAAATAGACAACATGAATATTATTTTATACCAATGTATCTTTATTGCTTGCTGGAAGTAACACTGTAATTTTTAAGTAAGCAGTTTCATGAATTACAGTCTCCAATTACATTTCCCAGTTTCCATTAATCCAAGAGAAAATGGTTAGCAATTTGCTACACCACTTAAACACACACAAGTCTTTGGGACCAAATGGAATCCACCCAAAGGTATTGAGGGAGTTAGAAGAAGTGCTCACTATGCTACTTTCCTTGATTATGAGCAGTACTGGCTAGCTGGGGAGGTCCCAGCTGACTGGAGGTTAGCAAATATGATGCCTATCTAAAAGAAGGGCTGGAAGGAAGATCTGAAGAGCTACAGGTCTGTCAGCTTGACCTTGGTGTCAGGGAAGGCTATGGAGCAGATTAACTGGAACGCCATCACACAACATGTACAGGACAACCAGATGATTGCACTCAGTCCATATGGGTTTATGACAGGGAGGTCCTGATTGACCCAGAGAATGATAGTGAATGGAGTTCAGAAGTCACAAGTGGTGTTCCTCAGAGCTCAGTTTTGGTGCCAGTTCTCTTTAGTATCTTTATCAATGATCTGGATAAAGGGATCAAGTGCACCCTCAGTAAGTTTGTAGACAACATCAAGGTGGGTGAGAGTGTTGATTTGTTTGAAGTTAGGAAGGTTCTAGAGAGGGATCTTGAAAGGCTGGATCAATGGGATGAGGCCAATGTTATGAGGTTAAATAAGGCCAACATCCAGGTCCTACACTAAGGTCACAACGATCCCATGCAACACCACAGGCTTGGGACATATTGGTTGAAAACTGGTCTGTTAGAAAAGGATCTGGGGGTGTTGCTCAAAGGCCAGTCAAATATGACCCAGCAGTCATATCCAAGTGGCCAAGAAGGCAAACAGCCTCCTGGCTTGTGTCAGAAACAGTGTGGCCAGCAGAACCAGAGATAGGATGGTCCCCTGGTTCTCGGCATGGGTGAATCCACACCTTGAGTATTGTTTTCAGTTTTGGGCCACTCACCACAAGAAAAGCATTGAACAAGAAAAGCGTTACTGAACTGTTCCCAGAGGTGAGCAAAGATAATAAACAGTCTAGAGAACAAGTCTTACAAGAATCAACTGAGGGAACTGGAGTTCTTTAGCCTGGAGAAGAGAAGGCTGAGCAGAGACCTTATCTGTCTGCAAGAATGTTGCAACGAAGTGGATGTCTCTGTCTTCCAGCAATAACACATAATAGGACAAGAGAGAATGTCTCAGTTACACTAGGAGAGGTTGAGACTGGATGTTAAGAAAAATTTTGTCACTGTTGTCAAGCATTGGAACAGGATTCCCAGTGAAGTGGTCTCAACTTGCACCAGGGGAGGTTTACATTGGATATTAGGAAAAAATTCTTTATTGAAAGAGCGGTCAGGCATTGTAATAGGTTGTACAGATTGGTGGTGGAAAAACTGTTCCTGACGATGTTCAAAAAATGTGTAGACATGGCACTTCAGAACATGTTTAATGACCATGGTGGTGGTCATGAACCATTTTTTCTGTTGCCTCCATTGTGTAAGCCCCACACGGCCAGTTACTCACTCCATCCCAGTTGGACAGAAAAGATAGTGGGTAAAAGTGAAAAAAATTTTCTACTGAGATAAAGACAGTTTAATAGTTAAAGCAAAAGCAATACATGCAATGAAAAACAAGAGATACATTTATCACTTCCCATCAGCAGGCAGGTGTTCAGCCATCTTCAGGAATGCAGGGTTCCATCATGCATAAACATTAGTTGGGAAGCGAAATGCCATCCCCCCAAACATCCCACCTTCCTTCTTCTTCACACAGCTTTATATGCTGAGCGTGATGTTAAATACAGAATAGCCTTTTGGCCATATAGTATGGAATAACCCTTTGGAATATCCCTGTCCCAGTTGTGTCCCCTTTTAGCCATTTTCTGTATGGAATATTAGAATAGTTTCAAATTTGTCAAAAACTTGGGTAAGCCAGAACTTTGATGTGGATCTTTCCTTGACAATGAGTAAATTGGTTCAGGCATCCACCTACATTTTTATGTATTGTATGAACAATAATATGGAAACCAGAAAAAAAAAATTTAAGACTTTATGAATATTAAGCTAAGACTTCATGAACATTAAAATTTGCTCCTTGAAATCTTTTCTATTCAGAGATATAGACTTACCTCCTTTTTTAGATAAGATGGGGAGTCTTTCTTGTCTTGTCTTTTTCTTTTTTGTAATTTTTTTAAATTTACAATTGTGAAAATATCTTAGTGAAATGTATTTATAATGCGTGTTATTTAAATGAAGTCTTGTATTTCTGATGTTGTGCCTATCAAACAAATTGGACTTGCTTACTATGGTGCTCTTCACATTGTCTAACCTTTTTACAGTCCTTACTTTCCATTTTGCTAAAAATATGAATAATTTATACAATCTAGTGGCAGCTTCCATACTAAATTTTCACTGTTTCAAAATATGCTGACCTCAGGATATTTTAGGCTTTATATGGTTTTCCTCCACAAAGTTCCTTTTAATGAGATGTGGCATGGACAAAACTGTTTTTTTGGCAATAATGTGCACAATTTGTAGGTCCACAGTCATTTGAAACAGGTCTATCGCAGACATATTTCTGAGCATATGTTATTTTGCATTTCACCCTTTTCGTATCCAAAAACCCAAAACAAAATCCAAAACCAACCGGCCAACCAATCAACCAAAACCCCGCAAACTTTCTGGAAATAATGATTCCGTTACATGACAGCAATATGTCAATAGATTTTGTTCAGCAAATGCTAATGCTTCCTCAGACTTAAGTCAATATAATGCAGATTTTAGTATATTATTTTTTCTTTGATGGCAGAACTACAACAGGCAGAGGGAAAACAACAATCTTTTTTCAAACTTTATTAAGACCTCTTCACTTTAAGTTATTTTACACTATTAAAAGAGAACAAAAATCTGTTCTAGAGAGATATGTTGCTTTAAATTCTTGGAATAAAATAAACCAAATACTTATAGTTTCCTATACTTCCTACCTGTTTTGTTGTTATTGCTGTTGTTTGGAAGGCTCTGTTGTTGATTTTATTTATTTGGTTGGTTGATTTTAGTATTTATCAGTTTGGGATTTTTGATGGATTTTTTTTGTTTATTTGGCTGGCCTTTTTTTAACATTTTTTTCTAAATTATTTCCACTTTTTTTCCTCCATTCTTATGCAATACCATATTCTTCCTGTCCAACTGTTGAAGCTGCTAAAAAAATACTGCTGTAAAGATACAACATTCACATTACAGTATAAAAAATATACAAGACTCATGTATAATTCAGAATTAAATACTCTGTGAATGATCAGGATATCAAAAAGCTTCTGATTTTTCTTGTGGTAGGAGAAATCCAAATTTCTGGCTAATTCATTACCAAAGTAGATGGCAAAATTGTAAGTTATAGTGTTTTTAGAGTACATTTCACACAGAAGATTATATATTTGCACTGATCTGCACATAATACCTGGGACACATTCCCTTTTGTGCTCTAAAAATTCTAGAAAAATAGTTATAGCTAAATATGTGTTCAAATATTTTCCTGAAGTATCAGGAATGGTGTGACCAAGGATGTTCTGAGATAAAAATGAGACTTTAAAGTGCACACAAGAAACAGAAGTATAAAAAATTGCAGGCAATTTTCACTTGCATTAATCTAAGATGGCATCTCCTATTACTGCTGCAGCTCTGCTGTTGGCCGATAAGAAGGTTGTTATGACCTTAAGAATTAAAGCATATAAGTCAAAATGGAGGAAGAATATTGATTTTTTTTTTTTTTAAGTAGGGGTTACTAAAATACTGAGATAAACAGAAATCATATTTGTGCTAGGAAATCTATCAGCATCTCAGCTGAAAAAGTGATCTCTCATGATCAGTGGTGTTTCTTTTCAGTGCTTTTGGGTATTCTGCACCTTGCTTATAGTTTGCTGGGCTTTGGTGATTTTTTAGTGTGGGTATTTTTTATCTTAAAGGAAATTTTGTATTAGGAGTCTTCTGGTATAAATGTGAAATTACTTCCCTTTTTTATTTTTTCCCCTTTTTAGTGCAATTGCCCTAGATAAACATTAAAGTTACCCATCCATCTGAAATGTTCCAGTTTTCAGAATTCCTCAATTTTTTACACGAGTTCCTCTCACAACTTTTTTTAAGGTACAGCACTTATTTCTACCTTTTGAAAGAATATCAATAATTTCTATCATCTGAGGAGCCAGTCTTCTGTATATGAGGCTTTTTTCTTTATTTCTCTGATAGTATGTATGTATCTATATATATATATCTCGATATTGATATTGATATCTATCTGTCTCCAAATATATCTCTAAATCTGCACAGATGCATGTACACAAAGACATAAAGCAACATTTCTATACAAATGTACATTTTAAAAGTGAAATTGCATTTTTATGACAGTATTGTTTGCATGAAGAGTACATAAAAACATCTCCAATCTCTGTACATTCATTAGTTTTATTCCTATCATAAATAATCCCAAAGTGCCAGAATACAGATGCAAGCCTTATCTCTGAACAAGGATCAAAATCCATATGCTTCTTTTGCAGAGTTTTCAAATATCAAAACATTGGTTTTGATCATGTCCTTGCCACAGGATAGAGAAAGTTTCCACATACCTGCATGACTTCTTTTCTCAAATGATGACCAAAAAATGTAAGCAATAGTAGCTATTCATCCAATAGGTACAGGCTGTAAATTATGTTTTGCTTTGTTACCTTTGAGATATCTTGTACTTACCTTTAGACAAACCCTTACTTTAGAATGGGCAGTAGTGGGAGGCAATAGAGTTTGCTTTGATGTGTTTCATCCCCTCTAGTAATTCCAAGTGGACTGAGTAGACACTTGTAGAATGAAAAGAATAATGATACCACACAGGTATTAATCATGCACTGGATAAAGTGGTGGTTAGATAAGGTGCACTTTTTTGTACTTCTCTGTCTGCACTAGAAAGGCAAACATAACATGGAAGGACTTGATTGTACTAAGGGCCTTTTCCCTTCAGATCAGATGGACTAGAGAAAGAAGACTTCGTAGTGATAGCTATTCCTACAGAAAATCTTCAGAGGCTCCTGGAGGCAAGGGGATGAGTCATTGCAAAACTGCTTTTCCTTCCTTGGATAACATTTGTGTATTTGTTATTCCTCCAAGACTTGGCTGTTTTGTTTTGTTGGTTTTTTTTTTGTGTGTTTTTTTTAATCAGAGGGATGGGGGGGGGGGTTTTGGGGAAATTGCAAAATTGAGAATTTGCTCATATCCAATATGATTTTGTAAGGGTTTAAACATATTTTAACACTACTTCTCATCAATCATCCATTGGAAAATTGCATGTTCATAGCTCCGATATGAACGTTGGAAGACAGGATTTAAAAAAAAAAAATCATCACGTAAAACCTTTTTAATGTCACTTTAAACCCTTGAAAATAGTTGCACAAGCACTGCTGTCTGGAGAATCAGGAACACATTTACCTCTCAGAACTCCAAGGTTTTCATGAAAGTGACAACAATTTTTTACAAGAGAAATCATCTGTTTCTTTCAGTTATTACATTGAAAAGGGTTTTTATTCTCTGTTGACTGAGGTGACATACAAGCAATTTTAGAAACTGAAGCAATTTTTAATATGAGGGAGAAATTATCTAGTACTTTGAAACAGGATCAAGTACCTGGAGATGACATTGGACCTTAGGGCATTCTGGAAATTCTCAACTAAGTCAGCATACAGCTGCCTGCATGAAAATACTGGAAAAAAAAAAAAAATCAATAGGGAAAAGAAGAAGATTACAGTTAGACTGGCTTGGAACTGGACATGATGGCATCACCAATATGAGAGAGGCACAGGAGAAATTAAAATAATTTGCATTTTTTAAATGGATTCTATTCCCTTCTCCCTCATCTATATCTCAAAGTTTTCTAAAGTTTGTCAGTTCACTCTGTAGCCTTGATGTTACCCCTCAGTTCAGTTCTCAAGTAATGGACTGGAGAATGTAGTCTCTAAGGAAAAGAATTTCATGAATAATTTGAAAACTCCAACTCCTTGGAATGCTTCCATTTCTACAGGGTCATGTCAGTAGGAAGCCCACACCTGCCCCTGAATCAAGAGTCAGTTCTTAAAAGTGAATCAAGGTGTAAAGCATATTCTGGAATAGAGAATTGTCTCAGCATCATCCGCTTTCAAATAAATTAAAAAGGATTTTGTCTGTAGCTGAAAATGTCATTATCATCAAAGTCATGTTCTGTCACAGCAGAACAAGGTCAGTTTCTTAAAGACACTGCAGTAGGCTGGCTGCTCTATGCGGTTCCGAAAGCTGAAAGTAACCCTTGACAAATTCGCTTTGTTTGCTTATGAGTTAATGTTACGGGGTGCCCCAAACCCCCTTCCCTCACCTGCATCATCGGAGTACTTCACATATTGGCCTGGACAGTTGTCTAGGAATATCTTAAATAGAGTGAGCAGGAAGCAGTCGGGGCTCTCATTTTTTTGGCTCTTGCTCATCTTTTCAGGGCTTGCTCATTTTGTCTCTCCAATTTGGACACTCATTTTGTACTCTGCTCACCGCTCTGGATTCTTGGTGAAATTGGAGAAACTGGCACTCAGACTGGCTTCTCCCTGATCCTGCCTACCCTGGGATTCCAAGAACCTGCTGTTCTGGAGCCTGCCAGCAAGAGAGACCTAGGGACCGTCTCCAAATTCCTGCTCTGGTCTCATGAGTAAAACCAACATTTTCATAGTTTCCCTAAAAGTCCTGGCTGGCCTTTGACTTATATGTGGGGTGAAGGTATTTGTGGCTTAGCGTCTTCCACTTTCAGAATCCTCTAAATTGTACTAAAATTGCCCACTGGCATCCTGGTAGGCTTCGTGACCAAACAGAACCTGTAAGTAATTTAAATCAGTTTTGCACATAATTTTGGGGTGGGGTTTTTTGGGAAAAATAAAGATAACTATATTTTTTTCATTCCCACCTCTTCAATTTAACCCAAATTAAACAGTTAAAAATCAGGGAGGGGGAATGCTATTGTAGACCAGTATTTAAACCTGTTGGTAGCATATAGCCTCATATAAGAAAAGCAGCCTTCTCTAGTAATCACTGAGGAGAACCAGAACTGAACTTCCAAAGACTTAGGAAAAAAAAATGAAGGCAGTAAGTGAAGAGAAAGGAGAGAAACTCTCTTCACAAACATGAGTATGTGTCAGTGCACACATACAAATATAGATTAGTGTTTCAGGGTTTGCGGCTTGTTGAAGATAAAATGGGGAAAAATTTTAAAATGTCAATACTTTCAAATATTTGATCAGCTTTATAATATTTGTCTGATACTCTGAATGCTAATTCTTTTGCAAGAGTCTTTCCGAATGATTTCTGAAGGGGAGTTATTTCCAACAAGTCACTGTACTTTATTGTATTCCATTAAAAGTTTTCATCTGCTAAGAATTTTTTGACACTGAAAATGTGTTTCACATTTTAGTCTGTGTTGTTTATGCAATTAAGAGGAGAATTTCAGAAAGACTCAAGTATTTCAGGTATTCAAGTCCTACTGAAACTCTGACTTGTAGGTTAAAATTCTAGAATGTCCCCAGAAAAATTGACCAACTTTCCTAAAGTAGTGCCTTGTAGATGAAAATGTTGTGGGAAGTTTTCAAATCTCAGAAGCTAAAGCTGGGAGTATCTCTGGAAGCAGCCTGCAGAGAGGAGAGGATCCCTGAAGTCTGCAGGATTCCATAGTAAGGCAGGGAATTTTGTGGGTTTCTTGAATCACTTGGGTACATCAGTCTCAGCAGTCTTGCTGTTTATCTTTCTCCAACACGATCCATAATGAGTCATGAAGTACAATGTCCAACATCCGTGGTCTAATGATCTGTGAAAATAAATATCTTTTTTTGGAAAAACCTATGTCAATGAAGAGCCAATTAATTCAGCTGGTAGACTATGGGATTCTGTAATTAAGTGTTCATCTTAGAAGGTGATTCAGTGTTTGCAAATTGTCCAAGACTTGTCCAGAACAAATTGTCTACTTGTTCTACAGATTTTAGGAGGTATTTTTAGAAAAGTATTGATATTAAATGCTTGATTAGCTGCTTATGGCTTGCAGCAGTTCTGGATGGCCAGGCTTGCGCTAGTCCCTCCCCTTCTGGGCTAAAGCTTACCTTGGGAATTTCCAGTCCTCTCGACTAGGCTTACGACGCTGGCTTCCTGTATCTCAGCAAAGGGATCATCCTTATGCTGGTTCCTCGAGAAGCTCGGTGGGCTGGCTTTTTTCTGTATTGCAGAAGCTTCTAGTATGCTTGCATGTGGGAGTGAGAAGATTTACAGATTATGCAGCGCGAGCTTACATAGCGAGAGAAGGCAAAAGGAGAGAGCAAAGTGGTAAACAAGTGGAGAATACTTATAGATTTCTCGAGGCTGGATCTGGCCAATGGTCACACTTGTCAACAACCTGCTTCAACCTACAGAAAGGGTAAAGCTAGAATTATGCCCTTAGATGGAAAGAGCAGGAGCATGCCATGTGATGGGTGCATGTAGTTGTTTACCCCTTAGGAGACAGGTTGGCGCCTGGGCCTCTGTCCTCCTCTCCTGAAAGGAGGGTGGAAAAGGGGGATTTACCAAAACATGTTGGGACAAGTTTACTGGTGTTTGGGGGCATAATTCTGGACATATAGTGCCTTCACCACAGCTGTCTTTCAGTGTCAATGAATTTCTGACTGCTGCTACTTCCACTGCAAGATTTCTCCCTGTTGAGCATTTTTGCATTTTGCTTAGGCTTAGCTTCCAGAGAGGTCTTACGTGCTTCAAAAGTCTCTTTGTCTCATCAGTTACTATTTAATTACACTGGCAATTGGATTCTTCTTTAATATGATCAATTTATTGCAAACTTTTTCTTCAGACACTTTCATATATTCAATCCAGATACACACACAACTTACAGTCACTTATTTTAGGTAGTGTTGTCTGGGCCATTTGCTAAATGTGGGTCATGCAAGCATTTGACTTCATAATTAAAGATGAACTTTAGAATTTTGAATGACATATATCAGAGATTTTGACACAATTCCCTAGAGTTTTTTCTTTGACTGTCTGTGCTTTCTTTTACAAAGACTTCATGAGAAATATTCTTAGATTTTTAAAAGTAAGCAAAAGATACTTGTATAAAAATAGTGAGTCACTCATATGCTTCAGAATAATTAAAGTGAATTTTTATACTCAGAAGAGAGGTGTAGATACCAAGAAGGAAAATAATACGGAATAGATTGGTCATGCCATCATCTATCAGGATAGATGGCTTAGCCCATTTGTAAATTCATGCCTTGACTGTAACTTCTTATCCATAATTTGTTTCAAATTATTAAGATATTATTGCATTCTCCATAGTGACATTTACACTTTATTATCTCTTGAGTCTTCAAATGTTTGATATTGTAATGTGTAATTAAATCTGACGAATATATATTTTGTTAATGACATTTATAACTGCTGAACCAAACTTCCATATAATTTGCTCACTGATTAGGCCTACTTAGCAAAGAATTTAGAAAATAATTCTATTGATGCTTTGATAAGACTGTATCTGAATAAAACTAATATTTTTATTTACTGAAACCAAGAGTAGCTTATTAAAAATCCATGGATTTTGTGTCTTTTCTCCCCATGAAACTGCATTAATTAAGTTCAGCAAGGGCCATTCTGTTTCACATGATATAAATGAGACTTTTAGAAAGACAACTTTCCTTTCTGAAAGTGAAATTGTGGCTAGACTTGTGCTTTACATCCATTTGGTAAGTCTCCAGAGGCCTTTAACTCTCAGCAGGACTTACTAACTCAAAAATAGGGGTGTTTTAATGCAGTTTCAAGTTTACTGTTGGATCCTGTCTGCACAACTCAGAGTGGCCAAGAGAGAATCTATTTGCATCAGACTGAAAAACAGTGCAACGAGAAGAAGCCAATCTTTGACTGAGCAGCAGTATCCTCTAAGGTCTCCCTGTGCAAGTTAAAATTTCTGAAACTGGAAATATATACTTTTTAATTCCTTTGGAGTATCTATATGTTTGTATTGAGTCTTTTTATGTTTCTTGTTTCATGCATGATTACAACAATAAAGTGGTTATGCTATGTCATGTTGAGAGAGTTGATTTTTTTTTTCTGAGAAGGTAAATGCAGGGCAGAAATTTTATTTAGTACTCAGAAAAACAGATTTTATGACTTATTCTGTTGAAAGTGTGTTGAATATTGACAAATGCACAATCTACAGGTTGATTAATTTTCAACTGATGCATGGGAGATATTTTACTCAAAACTATATTGAAAAGGAAGGCTTCTGTGAAATATGCTAGAAATATCAGACCTGAGAAAGGGCTGTATTTTATATACAGTTGGAATAGTCTGCTATTATTGTCCACCCAAAAAATAGTTCTGACTATGGAGTGTTCTTGGATGAGCATTAAAATTATTTCAAATACCTATATATTGACATTAATTTTAGCATTAATAAACCATTATAAATCAGTTCCAAATTTCTGAATTGGGAGGTTGATATAACGTGTGTATATATATACACACAATATATGTTCTTACTTTAATAAGTTGCAGAATTTAGAAATACTTTGTGAGGGTGAGCATATTTCCAGGAAATTCCTTTGTGCTCCAGCTCATTCCTTGATTTCACAGTTCTACCCTGATATAGGGACACCAAGTACTTTTCATATTAACACACTCTTAGAACAGTGACATAGTTGGCAATCTTAGAATAGTGCAACTCATGACTTGGAAATTATTTTAAAATAATTTACTGTATGACATCTATTAAAGTCTGTCATGGGTTTAACCAATTGAATTTGATGGTGAGTGTTAGATACCATGCTGATGTCATACCAGTTTTAAAAGAGGGGTAGAGGGGGGTTGTTTTATTGCTGGCTTCTGATGCCGCTTCTGCTTTTGCCATGCTTTTCTGTGAAACAGGCTAAGGTGATTGTACATTGTAGTCATTAGATTATACTCCTTAACTCAGCCCATGGCTCTTTTGTGTTACTTTCCCTCATGACTTCTTTTTGGGGGGTGGGACGGCTTGCTTGTGAGACCAGACTGTATTATACAAGGAGAGTCCATTTTGGTGACCCAACATGCAGTACCCAGAAAAAATGTTGAGATAATGAGAGGATTCAATTAAGGCTTGCTACAAGAATTTTGTATACATTTTTCCCACAGTAAGTTTGCCATGTTGATGTATCTGTTTTCTGTATATATTACTCTATGTGTGTGTATATATATATACATATCCTGACTTCAGAGCAATATTTTTGCAGAAAGCAAAGATACTTCACCTTGAGTTAAACGCTTATGTTCATTTCACACAAAGACAGGAAAGAGCAGGAACATTCAGGGGATAATTCTGGAATGAAGCAACTAAGCTACACTGAAAAAAAGTTCTCTTCTTTTTTTTTCTTTGTAGACTGTAAACGGATCTTGGAATGTGTAGCTTATGCTCATAGGCCTGTCTTAGGGCAGCTAGGAGTCAGGTAGACACAGTGACACAATAGCATGGCTTACTAACATACAATCTAAAATCTCTTTACTCAGCAGAATGGGATTAGTGGGTGGATAACAATTTCACTTATAGCATTTCTGTTCCTTTTCCCCCCAAGCCCAACTCAGATACCTCAGAGTATACCCCTCACTGTCACATTCACCTGACTGATGTTACGGATTCAGGGGAATGGGACAGTCTTTCTTACCAGACAAGTGTTCAGATCCTGACTGTTCCTGTAATGGCTCTAACTCAAGCTCAGCCTCCTACACAGAATCAAATGTACAGGATTCCTCCCTCTATCCTCTCCAGGGGCCATTTTTTTAAAAACATATTGCTTTCTAAATTAGACTATTGGCATACACTGCCAATGACCTTACTAATAACCACAGCTGAAAGCCAAACTTCTGAAATTTAGTGATATCTCTGTCCAACCCAATTGTCCCAAAGGTTTCTATTACCCTGTAGTCTCCTGTCCAAAATATGCTGTGAAAATTCAAAGTTAGGAGAATTTGTGGAACATAGTTCGTCTTTCATTTTTCTTTTATTTTCCAGCTCATACCAGGTAAATTATTTTGTTAGAGCTGAGGAGACCTACTCAAGACTTAATTCACCTGGGCAGTGATTTTGAGTTGGTTTCATGCTGTGGCAAGTCTTTAATTACTAATAAGATTGTTAATAAGTAATACTTAGAATTGGGAGGAATTGCACCACCACTGTCAATAAATACATATTTGTGTAAATAAAAAGGCAAACCCAGTAGAAAAGAGATGGATAAAACAGCTTAAACTGACTTTTTTTAGGAGAAATGAGCCTCACAAAATATATATAGATTAATATACATATACATATGTAAATAAAATACAAGATGGAAATCTTTCTGATAAAGAGTATGCATCTCCCAAGGTCATGCTTTCCCTACAGCTTAGAATGATTCCTTCATAATTTCAGTACTTAAATGTGTTTAAACGCCTAACTATAAATGTTTATATTCTGCATATAGCAGCATTCATATAGCAAATATCCTCCCTTTTATTAATTTTTCTCCTCACAATTATGTTGTTAAAACGTTTTCCTAAGCAAAGTTTGTAACATGAAGATATTATTGTTCTCCTATTATGCAACTCAGAGTTAATAATTTTTTATTGGTTTGAAATATCTTCTTCCTATTCTTTTCTTTCACTCTGGTTTTCCCAAATTATAACAAAATAGAATTGCAAAGCTCTGTTTCAGAAGGACTGGAAGGAGCCAGTAAAACAAGAACAGATAGGTGGAATAAGAGAAAGAAATAGAACATTTTCTTCTCTTTTTATTTAGGAATCCTCTGGTTGATTTCAATGAGGTTAAGACCAAAAGAAGAACGAGACTAAAAAAGTGAGTCGGTATAAAGTTATTTGTTCTGCAATTTGTAGTAAACATTCACTATTTAATTAAACTCAGGTTTGTGGTTTTTTTTTTTCTTTTCTTTTAAATGCACTTGCTTCTGCAATGGCTCTATTTATTCTGTTCCTCCATTCTAGTAAAGGTTGATCTTTGAACCCTTGATTGGGACCTAATGGATATTTCTTATTATCTATTTTCTCAGAAGTAACTGAACTGATGGGAATGGGACAGGAGAATTAAATTAATTAATTAATGAAATTAAAAAACCAACAACAAAAAACCCAACACAACAGATTCACTGTCCCTGAACACCTCCAGAGACAGTAAATCTAGCACTTTTCTGGGCAGTCTGTTCCAAAGCCTGACCACTCTTTCCATAAATAAATGCTTCTTAATATTCTAAACCTCCCCTGACACAATTTCAGGCCATATCCTCTTGACCCATCACCATGCTACTAGAGAGAAGAGACCAGCCCCCACCTGACTACAATGTCCTTCTAGGTAGTTGTGGAGAGCGATGAGGTCTCCCCTCAGGTGCTTCCTCTCCAGGCTAAACAATACCAATCCCCTCAGATGTTCTGTGTAAGATTTGTTCTCTAGACCCTTCACCAGCTTTGTTGCCCTTCTCTGAACATGCTCCAGCAACACAACATCTTTCTTGCAGTGAGGCACTGCATTAGTTTTGACTGAGCTGGAGTTAATTCTCAAAGCACCTTTCTAGTGCTGTGTTTTGCAGCAGTGGTTGATAACACAGCAGTGTTTGGGCTACTGTTGAACAAGTATCCAGGCTGTGTCTTTCCAGCATTTGCCCACCCCAAGAGTATGCTGAAGAGTGGGCAAGAACTTAGAAAGGGACACGGCTGAGCCAGCTGATCCAGACTGACCACAGGGGTATTCCATGCCATATGACGTCAGCTCAGATATAAGAAGGAAGTGGGGGATTCGTCCATTGTGTCTATCCTCCTAAGGAACCACCAAGCTTAGAGAGCCCTGCTTCCTGAGACTGACCATAGTCCTGCTGATGGGAAGTAGATACTGACATCTCTCTCCCTCTGCTTTCACTTCCATGAGGTCTATTGTCTTTTCTTATTATTGCTATTAAATTGCTTCTATCTTATTACTGGCTTTTGTTATATTCTTCCCATTTCCCCTGTCCATTTAAGAAAGAGACTGAGACCATCTTTGGTGGGCATTTGGTTCATAGGCCAGGGCCAAATCACTACAAGCACATAGTATTCTATGTGCAGCCTCACCAATAACAAGCACAGGGGTAAGACCCTATTCCTGCTGGTCACTCTATTCCAGGTACAGTCCAGGATACTGTTTGCCTTCTTGGCCACCTGCACACATTGCTGGGTTATGCTCAGTCGGCTGTCAAACAACACAACCAGGTCCTTTTCGCCAGGCAGTTTTCCAGCCTCTCTGCCCCTAGGCTGTAGTGTTGGATGGGGCCAAACCGCCACAATGTATTAGTGTAGATGCACTTCAGTTGATCTAAAGGTCTTTTTGTAGTGAGAAATCCCAGTTTCTGCCTGGTTGTTCCCAGGTGCTCCTGTGTTGCCCTTGGGCTTGTATATTTCTAGCCTGGTTTTGAGCAGGAATACAATGTATTAATAAAGAGAGTTAAAACTCAAAAGAGTTTTACTATTAATGCTGACACAAGCTTCTTCCTTGGCTTTCCCACAAAAGAATGTGTCAGTCCAGAGAGGCAGAGAGGCTCGGTTCTACTTTGAACATTCCTATGTTGGGAAATTAAAGGCACAAACAAGGGCAGATATCAAAAGTGAGGATATTTAACAGAATAAAGTGGATGGAACAGAAGCGAGAGAGAAGGAAGAAATGGAGAAAGAGAGAGAGGAGGAAAGGAATTATATTTCCACCCTCCCCCAGAAATTTAGGTCCAAGGAAGGTTGTTGCCACTTTGGCTTGGAGATGTCATCCTTGTCAGCTGTGCTGTCCTCCGATGGAGGAGGGGAGGGAGCAATCCCCAAATCCAAATCTTTCTTTGAGCAGCCTCCAACATATGGTGGTGTTGTAGTTTAAGCTTTTCCCAGAGTCCAAAACTCCAAAAGGAATAGATTTAGGTTTCCTCCCTCTCTCCCTTTTTCCCCAGTAGGGTAAAAGCAAATTAGGCAGGAGAAAGGAGAAGTAAAATCACAAAAGAGTTGGTCTGGAATCAGTTTGGAAGTAGAAAGATAATTTTAACAAAATGTGTATAGCATTTCAGTAACAGGGAAAGTTACAAAGGTATAAGGAAAAAGGTAAAAAAACCCACAAAAACAAAAACAAAAAACTACAAAACCAGGTCGTGGTGGCATTGGATTCCCTTGATGTAAATGGATGCAGTTCTTTAGAAGTGTGGGTGCAGCGTGGAGGTAGGCCTTACCACATAATAACTGCAGGAAGTAGGAACAGCAAAGACCTTCTGTAGAGCAGGCAAGGCATGTGGAAAAAGAGCAAACTAAGCAAATGTCCACCTTTAAATAGGTTTGCTGGATAGAAAGGGGAGTGGAATAGACCTCTGACCCAGGGGACCCCTCCCCCTAGGAGGGGGAAACCGAAATCTCTCTCTGCCCACCTGGATCGGGTTTCTTTTGTCCAGCTGCAGGAGTGGTTCTTTTCAGTCCCCCTCCAAGGATGGATGTAACCTGGCAAAGCTGTCTTCCATAAAGATGTCATTTCTCTTCTCTAGGAATTCTTCTTTCCTTCTTACAGCAGGAAAACCTTAGGGCGTGGCTTTGCTGGTGGTGGTGGAGAAAGAGTTCCTGGACTGCTTCCAAGCTGGATGTTCATGGTGATGTTTTTTTCTCTCTCAGTCTTTTTCTCGCTCTGTCTGGGCTGCTAATGCTCAGCGTCTTTTATTCAGCTAACCACAGCTCCCTCTGGCCCACATCCTGGTCATATTAATGCAAATACAACTGCCAGGTGTGCTATCAGTATGCAGAGCTGACCCATCAAGCAGGTCATTCACAAGAATCCTATTTTTTTGTTGGACATTCCAGAGGATCTTTTTCACTGTTGTCTGGGTAAGGAGGAGCAAAGGTGATTTTATCTTTGTTAATTTACATCAAGAAAGACAAGATTTAGTCTCATAAAGGATAAGTTAAATTTATGCAAAATTTATGCAAAATGCCGCTAAGTGTTATTAAGAGAGCCATATGGTAATGGAGTTTTAACTGCAATAAAGCATTCCATTTAGGAGAAAACTTCAGTTTTAAATAATTTTCTATTCCAATCATCTTCATCTTCCTGTATCGCTTCAGCTATGTACTCATTTAGAGCAAACTATCAACAGCCAAGGAGCATTTAACAACAGAGCTGTTTTTACTTTAGGAGTTCGTGAGATTCTGCTCATGTAGGAATAAATGACTAACACATGATATCTTCATAGAAACTAGTCACTTGCAGCTCCCTGTATAAATGCCAGTGAAAAAGAAATAGATTTTTTGGACATGATCCCAAAGACATCTAAAATGGGTCAGATAAATCATGTCCTTTCAGACTTATTTCTATGTAGTGACTGTAATGGGAACCTGAATAACTAATTTACATATATATACACACCTGCACTTATTCAGATGAATTTCATGTTAAACTCTTTTCTGACCTCCTCCTGCAACAGGAACATACCAGTGGAATGAATATTAGCTGTAAATTGAAAAAAATCCTTTTTAAGGAATTGCACCTAATAAAAAATATGGCAAATGGTTGTTAATAAAAATACTAGTAACCCTTTATTAATAGGAAAAATTGCCAAAACTCATTAAACAGGGTCATTATATGTTTGAAATATATATTTACAATAGGAATGTACAGTCTTTGAGCAAAATACAACAATAATTCTATGCGAACCGGGAGGAAATAACATGGAAAGAGGTCCCCCGGAGTAGATAGCACTCAGTCACAGCAGGGGGGAGACTTGGTAAGAACCCTTAAACCCTAGAGGCAATGAATTAATTACTCACAGCTGATTCTACCCATGCAGGGGGATGCTGTGGCTGCTGTGTTAGCTAGGAGGCTTTGGGGCACTCTAGTACAGTGCTGGCACAGCAAGCTGCTGGCAAGATAGGTGCCACGTTGTCCCAGGGCTGATCTGGCTTCAGCGGACGGAGGGCTGTTTACAACGCTTCTTGCGACAGGCACTTGCTTGTTCTGGGTGAACTGAGGCACAACACAATTCTAATGGCAAGGGGAAGCAGGGTAGGCTTGACTCTGGCTTCTAGGCTTGTGGTTTCTCTGGCTTGCTGTGTATGGGCTCATAGCTTTATCCCAGGCTTCAGGGCAGGGCAGAGCAGGGCAACTTGAGGCAGCTTCTAGCAAGACAGGTCCAAGTATGTTCAAGCACAGCTTGACCAAGGTTTAAGCAAGGCTTGAAAGCAAGGTAAAGGTGACTACAAGTCAGCCTGTATATATAGCTTGCCCAAGATCCATTGGGCCAATAGGGCAACTTAATCCAACATATAGCTGCCCAATGGAAAGGCATTCATCAAGACTTTCNAAGGGGGGGGTGGCCAGTATATATTCTCTTACCCTTGGTAAACAACTTGTTTGCCAGACATGCGTGCTTTATGTCCCCTTTGTTCCTTTTCCCGCGTTGCCTTGACTTTCTGCAGGAACGAGGGGGAAGAGGGGGACCATGTCTAGACACCTTAAGGCCTCTCTGGGTTTGCACTGGGCCTGTTTGGCCTTACTGTGACAATTCTCAAACCCAAACCATAACAGTTTTTAGTATTTTAACATTAATATGTCATCAGGTAAGCAATTTTAATTCTGATCTTTGGAATACATTGTCATTCTCTAGTTAGGAAAAAAAAAAAAAAGTGTTTTCACTGTTAAGGCAAAGAAATACCAGAGCTGGTTGCCCAGAAATATTGTGGATATATTAAGAACTGCTGGAGATATTCAACACTTGGCCAGACATGTCCCTGAGCAACATATTGTGTCTGACCCTACTTTGACCAAAAGGGTTTGACTAGGTCATCTCCAGAGTTGTCTTCCTACCTCAGCCCTTCTGTGATTTTCTGATTCTGTACTGGAACTTTATATGAGGAAAGATATTTCAGAGTGAATTTCCTCATATAACACCATATATTTCTCACAAAGATTATGAAGTCTTGATTTTATTTATTTACCTGTTTTTCTTTAAAGCAATGCTGCTTAACAGTACACAACACTAATCAGTCTTGATGGATGCAGCTATGTCAAGAACTTCATAGTATTGACATAAAAAATACTCATCAACGAATCTATTTAATAATGGATGTCCATCAATTGTGAAAGTTTGTCCTCTTGTTCATCATATATCTAGCATAATGTAGAAGGACAAGATGTGTTATTTCTATGTCATATTATGTTTACTTGTCTGTGTAGTAATCTAGAGTGTGCTAAGGTCAAACTCCAGTAAGACTGAGGATGGAAGGTTGTTTGTGGCAAAAATCTGAAAATTTGGAAAAAAAAATGCCTTTGATTTAGTGATATTTATTAGGTATTGTCATATATCTTGACTAGAATACTACAGGAGTAACACAGGATTTTAGTGATCTTTCTTTTTTAGGATACTCAAAAAATATGATATATAAGTAATTTCTCAGGCTAATATCTATTTGGAATTTACACTTTTATTTAACTTTCTGCTTGACTTCAGTTTAAATACATATGAATACAGATACTGATAAGAATTTGTTCCTTGAAAAGTCTTGTTCTTTGGAATGTGTGATTTTAATACGGTTCAATTTTCTTTTTTTTTTCCCCTGATTGTCTATTGTTCTCTGAATAAATATTTAGAATTTATAGCTTTGAGTGGTAAAACTTGAGGTACCTTGGGAGGTATTAACCTTTTCCATCTGTTAGATTTCCTATGCTTTTGGACAGAAGGGGTACCTGAGATGTCTGCTACAAATTGGAATAGATAGCTGTTAAAAAATTTCCTACCTCTGAAACAGGTAAACTTGGAGGCACAATAGAAGAGACATAGGGGTTTTATTTGGAAAGCCTTATTTCTCAGAAGCTCTATGACATAACAGTGGAAATAATTTCTAACAAATTCTTCCTGCCTGTATTTTTCATGTAAAAATTTTTTTGGGAGGTTGTTATAATAGATTATTAACTATGAAGGATGTTCTAAAAAAAATTATAGCATACATTTATGACATCAATTTGAAATAATTAATTCCAGAGTTTTTCCTACAGCTTGCAGTACATGATAAAAATTAAAATCAACTTAAAACAACAACTTTTCTTCAATCTTTTGGGTGTTTCCTGAAGAAAAAGAAAAAGGAGGTGTGTATTGCATTATCAGAACTAACAAGAAATACCTTTTTTTTTGTTTGGAAAAGTTAAAAAAAAATCAAACTTGCAAAAAAACACCCCCTGCAAAGCAGAAGTGAAACAAAACAAAACCTTTCTCTCTCATAACGGCAAGAACCGCAAAATAACTATACTAATGATTTGACATTCATCATCAGTTTGCAGCATCTGCTGGGGTAGCTGGCAGTCTACTTTAAATGAATCCCAGGAGGCCAGCAGTGCTTGTCTCACAGACAATTAGCCATGGATATTAAATGATCATGAGAATCTTAATGCTGTGAAACTCTGGGGTCATCGTTTTCTATTGTGCATGTGTGTGTTCACACATTGAATGATACTTGTACATATTGAGGCTGAACTTTGGTGTATTTAGAATTTCTGCCTATTCTTAAGAAAATGGATTTATATAAGTATGCTTGGGTAGAAATGGTGAATTCTGAAAGTGAAATAATATAACATTCGACTAACTGAAAAAAAGGCAGCTTGAAATTTTTATACCTTTAATAGTTTAATAATGTTTGTATTACTTAAAAAAAAAAGTTTTTTATGCTATTTTATGCAACAGGGGTTATTTACAAAAAAAGACAAAAAAGGTGTCACAGTAATTATTTATTTTTCACATCTCCAGCCTCCATGTTCTTCCACAAAGCACAAATTCCCTTTAAAAATTTCTCTAAAATAAAAATCTGTTACAATTATGTAAAGGTTATGCAACTACATATTTCAAAGAGGTATACATCTGTAATACTGCTAATCCAGCAGAGAGAACTCTATTTATGAAAAAAATCAAGAAAAATCAGAATGTGTAAAACACTGTAAGTATAATTTAACCATGTTGAGTACCATTATTTTAAACATCAATTATAGCTGTTAAGTGTGAGTTGTCAACTGAATTTTGGATTTTAACACTTTTTAACATAGATACTTACTTCAGGAAGAATTAATTGTTATTTTTGTTGAAACTATAAGGAAAAATTAATCTAATCTAGAAGTTTCTGTTCACAACAAAGACAGAGGAGTCTTGTAAAGCTTTATTCAAATAAAGGGAGAGTCCACACAACAATTTGCTGTGGGGTTTCTGAAACTGCTGGAAGGTTCAGCTTCCCTTTTATCCTAAATTCCTGAATGAAAATTTCCTTCTCCCTTTTCCCCATTGGCAAAGGTACTCAGGATTTACAGTCTTCCCAATACTCCTACATGTACCCTTTCACATGTTAACCCCCCTGCATCATACATGGTATATTCATTAAAATTAAGTTCTTCACTTCTCTGGGTGGAGAATTTAATATTTGGTAGCCTATGCTCTGTCCTAAAAGTTCAGAAGTTCAGTCTGTGTTCGGTGTCTGTTGTCTTCACTGATTTACAGTAAGATCCCACATAAGGCCCTTAGCAGAGGCTATTTGTGATTTGCATAACACATAGATAAGGTGAACTGTCTAGTTTTTTCTTTATTTCATCTCCCTCTTAGTTGTTCATTTTGTAAAGACACTACCCATCTTGATCCTATCAAAAATGACAATTAAAAAACCACACAAATATTTGAGATTTGCCTAATTATTTTACTTTTGATTTGTGTTTTTCTTTTGTGGTTTTGTTTGTTTGTTTGTTGTTTGAAATCACTAATTCCTAGGGAAAAGCTTCTGAAAATTGTGATGTGTTTTGGTTGTTATTTTTTTTTCAGGATTTTAGCACTAGTGTGAAATTTTATATGTGCCTTCTGTTTACATCACAGAAGTGATCAAAATGATCAAACCCCAAAGAGGAATAATAACAGAATGCTTCATGATTTTTTGTCAAATAATATCCCTCTTGTAGAATTAAGGTGAATTTAATTCTAAGATACATCATAAAAAGGAGATTCTAGGGAGTCTCAATCAAACTACATCTTGTTTTAGTACTGTGTTCAAGATGATTAAATTTCCCATTTTCTCTTCTTGATGGGAGTTGAAAAGGGGAGTTGTTTTTATTCTTGATTTCATCCCATGCTTGTGAAATTGTAGACTGCAGATTTACAATGAAAGTAAAAAGTCAGCTCCCACATGTACTCACTTAACTTCAGAAAGGAAAAAAAAGAGAAGTTATTAAAAATGCCATTGCTGTCTTCTTTCAGTTGTGAAGATCTAGAGAAAAGAAAAGGAAGTGGTCTAAGATAAGCAGAAATTCTACTAGGAAAATTCTTATAATGTCATATAGGGCAAAATGTATTGGTGTGAAATAAAGCCAAATATGGTAAACCAGTATGAAAAAAAAATCAGCTTCTCAAGGCAGAAGCTGGCAGTTGAAAACACTGACAAATCTTTCACAGTGAGTATAAAGATATATTTCAGAGCATAACACGTGCATCTGCAAGAGGCTAAAATAGTTAGCAAGACTAGATAACACAGTATTTAGTTCTCATTGTGGAAGTGTGAGGAATGAATAAACTTCTGGGCTTTTCTTGACAATGATGTTGATATTAGAAGGTCAAACCAGAAAAACAGTACAGGTCTGACACTTGCAGGAGTTTGTATGCATAAATAAAGGAAGAAAAGAGATTTTTTCACAACTTTATTCTTTTGCACTATTAATATATGAAAATCTGAGCTTTTGAAATATTAATTATCTTTAAATTGCAAAGGTATCATTTCTGCTTTTCTCTTTACTTTGACATATATGAGGCATGAAGCATTCTGAAGTTCATGATGTTTATTTTCTCCTATACGCATCAGATATCTGAATTTTTAAGATCTTATTTAAACTGCTGAAGTAATTATATCAATTCAGTAGAAATTACAAACGAGAAAAAGAAATCTGAAAAAAAGTGAGTTCTTTGTTTCATTTTTAGTAATATAGCATCTATAAAGTTGATTTACAAGAAAAAAGTTAATAGGTAGCCAGATAGATAAAGCACTTTGGTCGAACTTGAATGAAATTACTGAATTCTCTGAATGATGTTTGGGATAAAACAAGGGCAAAAAAAAAATATGATCAGTAATGAATGACATTGTTTGGTGATGCAAAATATAATATTTCAAAAGGATGGAAAAAAAGAAAATACGTTTCTAGGAAACTATCCTGGTTTTGGCTGAGATAGAACTAATTTTTTTCTTCTTAGCTTCTAGAATGGTGATGTGGTTTGGATTCAGTATGGGAATTTGTATGAAAAGAAAGCTGATATACTTATTTTTTAGTTCTTGCTAATAATCACAGTATGACAGACAGAATGATGGAGGTTGGACAGAATCTTTGGAGACCATCCAACCTCCCTAGTAAGATAGGTTCTCCCAGGCAAACCACATAGGAAAGCACACAGGCATCCATCAAGACCCAGTGTCCCAAATATGGGCATCAGGCAGGATCATATTAAGGTTCAAAAATTCACCTGGATAAGTTAAAGTGAACTGACACCAAACCGCTGATGAGTTAGATTTGTTAGATCAAATTAAAGATCTCAGTCACTTGCACCTTAAGGACTTGATTGTATTGGAGGAGAGGGGAAGTGGGAAGAAAAAGGCAAGAAAGAGAGAGAGGGAGAGTAAGAGAAGACTTCCAAAGAGGTCACATGGGCATAGTTCAAGTTCTTGATGGCAGGTGCACATTCCAGCAGTCTTTTGTTGTAGATGCAACACTTGGACCCTGGAAGTTGCAGTTGTTTTATATCCTTTAGTCTGGGGTTGGAGGGAGGACGTGGGGTCAGGGTGGTCTCTCCAAATCATAATGAGAGGTGTGCATGTTGCAGTTGACCTTTCCATGGCATTGTTGCAGTGGTTTTAAAGAAGGAATTCCTGCCTCTGCAGAAATTATCTCTCTTCATTGTTAAACTATTTGTCAAAGCCAGCAGCTGTCCTCCAGAGCTATTAAAGCCATCACCTTTCCCTTTCAAAACCAGGTATGTCACACCTTGTTTGAGAGGATAGAATCATTAAGGGTTATCAGACCCGACCTGCCACATAAATTGTTTTGAGACAATAGAGGATTGAGCTACCACAGCAGATTTTGAATCTCTCCAGAGGAATCTCCACCACCTCTCTGGGCAGTCTACTCTGGCATCCTCGAAGTAAAGAAGTTTTTACTCATAAAAAGATCCACAGATGTTCATGCATTATGGAAAAAAGAATATGAAAGATTCTCAGACCTGCTACCATTCTATGAGTCTATGATTCCATAATATGTTCATGCTACTGTATAGAGGACAAAGGAAAATACTTAGCCCTGTACACTGATAACATATGTCTACCACTGTTAAGTCTTCCTTTCTGCTCTGGGTAAACCACCAGAAGCCTGGTTATATTGAACATCTTGCTGCTAGTATTTTTCAGTGCTGTACATTGTTAACTCTTTTAAAATAAGTAACAGGAAGCATCATTCAGTCTTGTGGGTAGAAATATTATTTGTAGTATGAATAAATCTGATAAATAAAGGATTTATCAGATTTATACTGTTACACATGAAAAATGCATGATAATTCTGTGTGCATGTGTGCAACACAGTGACAGCCTTGGGAAAGAGAATTTAAAAAGTGTAACTTAATATAACTCTGTGTCAATGGCAAGAATGATTTTATTACTTCATCCTCAAGTTTAGAAATAGCAACTAACTGAGGGAACTAATTAGCGTACAGCCTCAGGTTCCCACCATTGATCAGTGATCCACTTAGGTGCCTGGGTCTTTTTCCCTTCTTTCTGATTTTCTCTCTCTGTTTAAAAATTAAATTAATTCTCATCCTCAAGGCTAGAATCCCATCCCTGACCTGTAAAAATATTAATTTTTAAATGGTCTTATTTCTTGTTGAAGGGTGCATTATCTGTTCACACACATTATTTCTATTAACTACAGTAAATGTTATGGAGAAGAGTCTATGTTACATAACACTTTAAAATACGAGTACCGCCAAACTTAAGCTAAGTTTGATTTTATTCATAATGAAGAAAGATGTTTAGATTTCACAGGGTTCAGAAGAAATTATATGTATTTCATAGGGTAATTGCACACAGAAATTATTGTGTATATATATATAGATATATTTATTTTGATATGTGAATTGTAGTTCTACATGCGCTCAAATATATTCTGGGTTGATTGATTTTGAGCATGAAAGTGCTTGGATGATTAATTTTAGAAGTTATTATAAAACAAAGTTGAAACACAAAGCTTCTTCTTAATAGTAAAATCACATATTAGAATCTTTCTAACAGAAAAGATCACGTTTTAAAACCCATCAAAGGCAAACCCATGAAACTTCTCTGTACACTGAATTAGATGTATCACACAGCTGTAAAACACAAAGACATTTTCATTTGATCTTGGGATGTTGCTTGTTAATTGCTTGAAATATTCTTGCATATGGAGACAGGAATGATACTTTGCAGAGTTTTACAGAAAATAGAGGGAATTTACAAAATTCTGTCACTAATGGAATCAATTTACTTAGTTTCTAAACTAGTAAAAACCTCAGTCCCAACAATTTGAGGATAAAAATGTTAGCATAATGCTTAGTGTTCATCATTACTGTCACTGTCATCTTGATTTTTGTGGAAGAATCTAGACACCAGTTAAGCTAAGAAAGTAAAGTGCTATGTCTTGTGCACACATATATTTCCATCCTCCGACATTCAGATGGGAATGGTTTCTTGAGTTCATAAGATGTTTAGATATAAAACTAGATAATACAGAGAAACAGGAATCAGAACCAAAGTTACCCATTGACCTTACATCATTAATCTTTCCCTTGTTTAGATTATTCATGACTCCTGATTGCTTTATTGAACAGTGTTTCAGTTCCAACAACTTCACAGGGCAATATTTATTCCTGAAACTTCATTCAGTGTCTAAGGGTGATATAAACTCTGAAGCATACAATTCACTGACAAAACTCTACATTCAGAAAGGAGTCTGGATCCATAGTTTTGAGACAGATGCTGAAATTCATGCAAGAAACAGAGTTCTTGTAGATAAAATAGTTGTTACAGCACCCAAAGTGTGCCTCTAAGTTTCTTTCCTTTCAGAAAATGGAATGTGTGAACTTAGAGACTTAAGCCAGCCTTGGGATGTGGTGCCTGGGGATAAGGTTTAGGGGTGAACCTTGTTGGACTTGGTGATCCTGAGGTGATCTTTTCCAACAAGAACGTTTCTGTGATTCTGTGAAAATAAGTTTAGGAAAAAGACAAAGACTAATTTTGTCAGGTATCTTTTAATGGACACAAGAAGATTATCTCAGCAGATTAGAGATAGACATAGGTAGGTATCAATATAGATATAGATACAGATGTAGGTAATATAGACAGAAAATATAGTTATATATCATTAAATTTCAAGCAGGTTTTTTTTCCTAACTTAAATTTTGCTTCAGTCAAAACAAACATGTATATGACTCTGTGAAAATGCTAGACGTTTTGCAACTGTTTCTGTACTCAGTAACTGATGTAGTTTATTTATAGCTGGAACTATAAATAGTCTCAGGCAATCAGACTTTAGTGAGAAGCCTGATGTTACTAACTATTCAAAAATATCAAGTTATTATTACCACAATGGAAATTCAAGAATCAGCAGGGAGATTGGGGCTATTCCAATGATTTTGTAAAGGAAAGTATGATTAACTGGTTTGGATAAAGTACATTTAAAGCTCACTTCATCAGCAAATTAAAACCATTTGGCATGAGTCATGAAAGTACAGTTTCTGTGAAATTTAGTTGTGTATATTCATAGTGGTTGCGGGGTTTGTTTATTTTTAGAATCAATATTTGAAGATCAATGGCTTGGCAAGCTGTATCTGCAATACAACTGGTTTAATATTTTTTCCTCCTCTTTCTTCTCATTTTCTGTAACATTTGCAAAACTTTTTATTAGCTTTTCTACCATTACCATTTATGTTATTATCTTTATTTTCATATGACTTCAATTTACAGAGATGAAATAAAGATTCTGTCAATGTAAGATTTGAATTTTTTCTCCATTTTCACAAGCAAGCAAGCAATTGCAATTTATGACACCCAGGACGCTTAACTAAGGCATCTGACTCTTGTGTTAATGTTAGAAACTTAGTCTTCATAAAGCTAATTCATGAGACATCAGCAAGAAGAAAGGAAGGAAGGAAGAATGGATGGAAGGAAGCAAGGAAGGAACTGGACATTGAATAAGCTTTCAACTAAGTCCCTTTTCCATCTTCTTTGATAGCTTTTATTAGTTGTTTCTTGATAAATTATTTTATTCAGTAGAAACAAACTTATCTGCCCAACTCTTATTTTGTGTGCAAAGATAAGTCATCATGTGACCTTTTTCAAATATAGAAAAGAAAGGCATTAATTTAAACATATATTGATTGAACATTGATAGATTAAATAAAACAATGAGTTAAAGCAAATTACCACTGAAATAACTATTTTATGTGATTTCATACTTTTTATGGACAAATTTATGTATGAGTGATTAATTTTATTTACAGAAATAAAATTATACTTTGGAAATAAATCTATGCATTAAATTAAATTTAATTTTTATCCAGAATGTAATTTACTATTCAGGAATACTGTATTATATTCTAATGTACAGCACATATACTTTGCCTAGATAGAGTCACTAAAATATGCAAGTAAATTTTATACTACTAGGTAAAATCAGATGAAGGATTTCTGTCTATCTATAAAACTTCTTTGAAAATAGAGGGAAAATAGTTCATATTAGGTATCTAGGTCAACAAGTTGGGGGGTTTTATGTTTGCTTGTTTGTGGGATTTTTTCTTTGTTTTGTGTAAGTGTAATCTTGCAAATAATTGTAGTGATACCACAGGCCAAACTATTTATTTTCTTTAATAATGCTCCCTCTGTAATGAAAATACATCTAATGAAAGAGAATTTCCTGTAGAAATGATCACAACTATTTACCTGTCAGTTAAAGATGTCTTTTTAATGTTTGGACTCTGAATTATTCATTGGGTGAAATATCTTTATACATTTTTTGACAGAAAAAAATATGTCTTTCCCCTTCATTGCCTCAAGGCTGATTTTCTCAGTGTTTCCATTTCAAATTAAGGATAAAGGTCATATTAATACCACCAATATATCACACCAGAATGAGGTTTAGATGATGAAAAAATAATGAAAAGAATCTTGTAAAAAAAACTACTGGGACATAGTTTGTATGTGTCCTCATCTCTTTCATGAGCAACTTTGAAACAAATCCTCATATTGGTACGCTGCCTCTTAATTGTCCTTTGGTACCTTTCCTGCCTCCTCATTACCCATCATTTCTTGAGAAACAATGCAAATTGCTTCATGACATACACAGACCAAAGTAAAATAGGCTGTCCACTTCTTGTTTCCTATTCCAGTGATTAGTACTGTTTCTAATGAGTTCTTCCAGAATTTGAGATGCTGACACACACTCTCAGAGATCCTGAGGAAAGGAAAGGAAAGGGAAGGGGGAAGGGCAAGAGCAACCAGAAGGAAAGGTAAAAAAAAAAAATGCATAGCAGCAGTTATTATTTCTAGTTTACACATTGTTGTATTTGGTGTTGTTATTATATTCACCTTAAAGGTGTAGAAGGCCAAAATATGTTAGGCAATGTTCAAGTTTTCAGAGATATAAATGGCAAGGTGTGAAAACAAGTATCTATTTACTCTAAAGAATTAATTTAATATTATCTGTGCATATATTTATTATTTGTTGTACATGAAGCATAGCAGGAAAAATATTAAAGCTCTCATTATTTTAAATTTTTTCAAAGGATACATATATAGATATGTAAACAAGATATTACAGTTGAAAGTGCAGCTTATATAGATTTACAAGAAAGAGAAGAAAAGCATTAATTTATATGTGAAAAATAACTTTTCTTCATCACTTTTAATGATGTTTTCTAAATCTAAAGAGCACAATAAAAAGCATGTCATAAGTTACGCTTCCTGAAATAGAGAATATGTAAATTGAGTAAAAACCTCATTGATGTCTGTAAACCTTACTCTCAAATCAAATACAAAGTAAAGGACTATTATCTTGAAGAATTATTAGAAATCTTCAAAAATTAAAGAACTGAAATACCTGTAAATCAGCTTTATTTACCCTCCATCAATGAGGACGCTCAGCATCTGAAACAACTGCCAAATATTTTTTATTTTCATGATGCAATTTTACATATACATTTGCATATTTATCATATTCTTCTACTGTCTTTTTTTTTTTAATTGCCATTGTTGAATTATAAATGGCATTCAGGTTGTCACATATAAAATACACATTTTCCCAAGCATGTAAGCGGAAAACAGATCCACCAAGTACTGGTGATGACTGCTTTATCACTGTGAACCACCAAAAAAAGCCTTGGCCCCCTCTACTTGACACCCACCCTTCAGATATTCGGTCCACTTTTTCAGAAGTTTTTTTAAAGTTAGGCTCTCACTTTTGGTCCTAATTGGAGCTATATTGAAGCCATTCCAGTGCTTGGCCTCACCTCTCAAGAACTTTCATCCCTACAAGAATCCTTACACATACCTGGTACAAGGTATGACCTGGTACAAACTGGCTGAAAATCTGTTGTCAGATATCAGCTGACCCTTGACCTGCAGCAGGTATGGGTTTCTTGTTCAGGTGCTGTAGATCTGTGCCCCTGTCATTGAAGATACCTCTCTGCCTGTAATCCTTGTGTCCCGGCTGTTCATCTCTTCCAGAGAAGCCTGCTGCTTCCTGGCAGCTGACGGAAAAAGATTTCTAAGTTTGAAAGTTGCACAGTGGAGACACAGATCTCAGCTAGTGTTTTAAAACATCTTTTATTAATTAAGCTGATAAATTCATTAATCTGCTATTATTTTTAGTACTATCTGTTAACACAGTGCATACAATTAGTCCTTTGCACAGTTCAAGCAGACACTCATTCACAGTAATATAGAATCATAGAATCAGTCAGGGTTGGAAGGGACCACAAGGATCATCTAGTTCCAACCCCATTGCCATGGGCAGGGACACCTCACACTAGATCAGGCTGGCCAGAGCCTCATCCATCCTGGCCTTAAACACCTCCAGGGATGGGGCCCCAACCACCTCCCTGGACAACCCATTCCAGGCTCTCACCACTCTCATGGTGAAGAACTTCTTCCTCATGTCCAGTCTGAATCTCCCCACTTCCAGTTTTATTCCATTCTCCCTAGTCCTATCACTGCCTGATATCCTACAAAATCCCTCCCCAGCTTTCTTGTAGGCCCCTTTCAGGTACTGGAAGGACACAATAAGGTCACCTTGGAGCCTTCTTTTCTCCAGACTGAACAGCCCCAACTCTTCAGTCTGTCTTCATAGGAGAGGTGCTCCAGCCCTCTGATCATCCTTGTGACCCTTCTCTGGACACCTTCCAGCATGTCCATATCCCTCTTGTAATAGGGGCTTCAGAACTTGACACGGTACTCCAAGTGGGGTCTCACCAAGAGAGAATGTCCAGTATGTCTGGAATATTAGTTGAGAGGCCAACCCCAGCAGCTTATTCAGGTACGAAGTGTCACGTTGTATGACTGTCTTCTTCATAAGTTGTTGGAAAGTCTCCTTATGTGGCCTATGTTTTATCAGGCATTCTTATAGGAACCTGTATCCTCTATGTACATAGAGCAGCCAACGTCTTTTCGATGTATTCAGATTTAAACAACATTTTGTTGAGGCAAATATATATTGGTGCTTTGGACACATTCAGTTGCTTACCGACATCTTGACTTTGTCAATTCTTGCATTTTCAGAAGTGTTACCAGTTCCTGGGAGGCTTTCATAGGTTACACCTCATTACATATTTTTTCTCTATTCAGCCCACTCTCTTTTCTGGAAACTGTTTCTCTATCAGCACTCAAAAACACACCCACAAATACCTTCAAACACAGAAAACATACAGATTTTCATCTAATGGACCTAGCTGACAAAATGTTTCTCTGGTACATGGACAGATGGTTACAATGCCTGTGCAATGGAGATCCAACATCATGAAGGGAATGGGATACGGAACTGAAATTTTTTTTTTTTTTTTTTTTTTTTTTTTAACACATATGAATTAAAATAGAAAGCCAGCCTTATAAAGCCAGAATGGTCAGAGAGAAACCTGCTGCTTGAATGCTGCCCTGACAAATATAAACCCCTCAGGGCAAGAGTTCTATCTCTTGGAAAATACTTAAGTTCTTTTATTTGTAAAATCATAACTCTTTGTACATTATGTTTGTGGTCCATCCCTTTCATCTCATTGTTGGCGGACTTTTTTGCTAAGCAGTTCTGTTGCTCCCCATTTCCTGCCCAGCCACAAGAAATAATAGATTAGACAAAGCTTTCACTGGCAGAACTTGAATATTACTTTCAATCACAGCTTTGTTGTCGTGGTTAGCTGAGCTACTGTTTTGACTTCATTAACACTGAAAGGAAATGGGTATATGATATTGTAAAGAATAAATGAATAAGTTTCTTCTTGAGATACGTTAAACCATATCATATCATGTATTTTAAAAGTGCCTGAATTGCTTAAGAAATGTTCTTCTTTGGAATGTTTATAGAAATGGAGTTTATTCAAAAGGAAGTATCTGCAGGATGTGAATTCAAATTAAATAAACTCATTTTAAAAATGATTAAACAGACTCAGTAAATGTTCTCCTATCCGCTGAAAAGAAAGATATTTCCTGGTTATTATCTTTATTCCTTTTAGTGATTACATTGCTACCATTCTACTTTTTTTTGGTGTGTATGAGAGACAGGATTATATGAATAAAATGAAAGCAGTGTCATATAGATTTCACAAACATTATTTTCTTCATATATACTATCCACAGTTTATCATAAATACAGCATGCAGAAAATAGAGCTACTGTTAATAATCCTATTTCACAAATATCAGTTTCTTAGTTCTTCTCCTTAATTATTTATGTAAGTCAGAGTCAGTCCACATCTATTTCTTTGCAACACACACAAATAATATTTTGATTATAAAAAAATAGTTAAGCGTTTTCCATACTGTTTTTCATCTAGGATAATTTGATCACTGTAGGACATGTCTAAATTGTGCATAATTTTACAAGCTTTGAAGAACAAAATTTACATGGCAGAAAGCAATTTTGCCTTAAAAAATATCGGGAAGAAATAAGATGCAATAACAAAAGATTCTTAGGTGCTTTATTAAAGGACAGTGAAGCAAATTGAAAAAGGAAACATTTATGTCAGTTAGTGTGCATTCCATTCTCAGATACTTTTGGTCACACTGATGTTAGAATCATTGCTCACTGCTTATTCAATTCCATGTGTCAGGTAGAACATGGCAGGGGGTGAAACGAATTCATCTTTCTGTCTTCAAGTGAACTAAAAGCAATTTTAGTCTTCCCATGTGGTCACTTGAGGTGCTTGTCATGTTCAAGCTAATGATATCAGGCACCCTTAGGTTGTTTAAGTATTCATGAAGTAATTAAATTCTCATTAACATATAAATAAAAGAAAACTGAAAACAAGTTTAGGAGGCACCTAACATCTGTTCTAATGCTTTTAAGTATTAAAATGTGCCACATACAGAAGGAAAAGTGCATTCTGTTCAGGGAAGTATTTTGCATAGATTATTTATAGAAACTGTAATTAAACTGATTTGGCATATTAAGTAAAGTTAACAGCTAAGCATTGTATAGGTAGTTCATGTGTCTCTGCCATCTAAATAAAGAATTTAAAATAGAAAAAGGAACAGTGGAATTAATTTTTGTTTGTTCTGAGCTCCAGAAAATATAAGGACAATAGAATAACAATCTATAGAATTAGAGAAATGCAGAATCTTACACCGCAGGGATACTTCCAGCTGATCTTTCAAAATACATTCATTCCTTTAATAATAAAATGTTGGTGATGTTTGAAAAATAATAATTCTGCATAATGACTCATAAGTTAACCATTACATGTCTTTAAATTGAGTCTAACATACAATTCTATCATACAATTTAGGACATTGTTTCAAAGAGAACCTTACAATATGAAAAGAATTTGACCTAATGTTAAAATTTTTTTGCTTTATGTATGTGTTTTTTGTTTTTTTCTAAAAAATGCTAGAACAAATATATGTTCCCTATGAACAGCCTATCTTCCTGCTGTTCCACACCATGCACTGCAGTTTTCTGTATAACAGAAATAGTCAAATAAACTTTAATAGTCTTGAATCAGAGTTTGAGATTGGTAGGGTGGAGAATGGCAAAGGAGGTATATGAATCTTTGACCGAGGTATCTTCAGAATAAGTTAAAATAAAATAAATGCTTCATCAGAGGCAACTGTGGAAGAATGCGTTTCTGAGAAGCAAGTCTTTCAAATAAGTCTTTCAAGAACAACATACAGAATCAATTGTGGGTTTATCTCTTTGTAACAATCTCTCTCTTGTTTTGATTTTCTGTTGTGTTTTTCTGTTTCTTTGGGGGGGTTTTTTGGGTTTTTTGGGGTTTTTTTGGTTGTTTTTTTTTTTTTTTTGTCTAACATATTGAAAAGTATTCTGTGGTGATATTAATTCATTGTGTTCTTATTGACATATTAAAAACTACCTAAGACATATTGCTCTCACTTTTAATGAGGTGGAATGTGTAACCTGAGAAACTGAACAATTTTTATTCTGTTTAATTTATAACTTTCATTTTAAAAGGCAGTATTTCATGACTTACTCAAATTTGGCTTGCCTACTGTAGTTTCTCCTTGCTGTGATGCCTACTGAGGGAAATGTATGCCAATTAAGCAATGTGTTTGGTGCATGCTGAAAAGAATGTATTGTGAAAAAGGGCACATAGACCTACCTGAAAGGAAAAGATAAACATTTTTTTTCTGTTTTTAACCATGGCAGACAAAACACAAGTAATTTAAAAATAGCTGCAGTCCATTTTCATTATATACATAAGCAGCTATTATTCTTTTGCGGCATGCTATTCACCATTGGTATCAACAGTTGCAAGCAACGTGTGAAAGTTTTCTCCTCTTTATTTGGTTCAAAACCTGTTGGTCAGTTCACACCAGTGAATTTTCTGCTATGATTAGCAGAAAATAAAATTTTCTTAGGCATTATAAATGTGAAAAGGAAATGTTTTAACACAAGACAGTAAAAAATGATACAATCCTATTTGTCCAAAACCCACCCTGCAATGAAGACACTAAATGAAACCTGAATAATTGCAATCTGGTATACTGGTATACTGGTATACTGGTAAAACTCATGAAAAATTAATTTGGTGACTAGTGAAACAGGAACTAAGATTCGGTTCCTACTTTGCCTACAGGGCAGGAAAATTAAACATTACGAGGCTTGCCTCAGAGAATCTCTGCCCCAGAATGATTATCTGTGCTTAGCTAGGTATCCCTACTGATCTTACATTATCTCACAAAACACTAGAGAAATATTGCCTAAACAAACTCTAATCTTTTGGGGACTCTGAAAATGGGAAATAAACTGATGAAGTCTAAGTCTGTATGAAAATAAAACACTAACATTGATACAATCTCTTTTATGTAGAGATAGGTAGTGAGCACGGTGCTGCATGTAGTACTGGTTCTAAGTTACAGCTTGTATTTCTTTAATATCAGTCAGAACACTATTTTAGGCTTTAATTCAAAACTAAGAAGTAGTGGTTCCAGGGCTGAATTCTAATGGAGAAAAGATGTTCGAATCAACACTTCTATTCACATCAACAATAATCTTTATGTTTCAAGCACAAAAAACTTGGAGATACCATATGCTTAATTTATTTTTTGCAGTTGGTTTAAATGATTGATCTGACATTAGATTCAAAACATATTCAACTTACACAAATTCTCATGAATCAAAAAGAGATTATTCATTGTGTAAACTGTAGAGCCACTTATTTCCATACACTTTTGTGAATATTTGCATTTCTTTATGTTAAAAATATAAAAAGGGAGAAGATTTACGTTACAATTTTTGAACTTTAAGTCTGTGATATCAATTATTGATGAAACAACTCTGATTTTAGAGAAATTCAACAAGGAAATGAGACAGCTTGGATGTTTTTTCCCCCCAGTTTTCTTAGTTTTTAACCAGATGTCAAACCAGCATTTATTTAGTATTTGGAAATAGTGCAACAGCACTAAAAATTCTAGCAATGTTGTTGAAACATCACTGTGTTTTCGTAGGGGATCTGTTTTGGGGTTTTGGGTTTTTTTTAATAAAAGACTTGGAGTGATCAGCTGTATTTATGTTTATTTTTAGAACAAATCCATAACTTAGCAACTTATGATTAAATCAGGACAGATAGCTGTATTTGTTTTGTCACGGTGTCTTTTTCTGAACTCAAAAATATCACCAAGAAAAAAGGGTTCAAATTGTTTAAATTTAAGTATCTACATTTACTTTTGATCCAATAGAAGACTGCTGTCTACAGCATATGATTTCTTTCGCATGCCCAGTGTAGAGAATTATGGGACAATCAATCTTCTTCTAAGATTTGACCAGAATTTAAGAACGTTTGACAGGGTCCTGAGTTCATCTCTTTCTTGTAGGTGTTTGGCTGGCTGAGCTCAATGTCAGTTTCTTTGCAAATGAGAAAACAAACCAAACCAAAAAAAAAAACGACACAAGAAAACACCACAAAACCAGATAAAGCTGAAATTGAGGGCTTGCCTCTCCTTCTGGAGCTGCTTGTAGCTAAGACTTGGCCCCACATTTAGCATGTTACATGTACAAAGGTTTGGTTTCATATCGTCTTGATCCTGATCCTGACCTTCTGATATGGTTTTCTGACTTGCAGTAATCCATACCTCATCTTGAACTCTGGACCTGGACCTGATCTTGACCTGGATTTGCTGATATACTCTTCTTGACTTCTTATCAATGACACCAATACTCCACTCATCATTTTCACCTTCAGCTTCCACCTCTCCTCTCATGGAGCAGTCTGACCTTGTGACTCTTTCACAGGACCAGGCTCTCCTCACTGTGTTCAACATATAACAAGGGTCATTGTCTTGCCCAGTTTATTTGGTGATAGAGAGCAGACACTTTTCTCTCACTCCATGAGAGACTATTTTGCTCTTCTTTCCTATCACAAACCTGACAGTCCCTTGAAACACATAGAAGAGCACCAAATCCAAGTCCTGACTATAAAATCTCTTGTCCTGACTATAAAATATCTTTATACAACAAAGTCCTCTGCTTATCTGAAGTACTTTACTTGCCTTGTGTCCATATGTAAAAGTCCATCCATCAGGTAAACTTCATTTTCTTTTCATCTGATAAGTTGAGGCTGTCAGGTGATTCTAGTAGAGACTGGATTCTCACTTAATTGGGGCACATGTGGAAGGGAAGTTACACATCATCTCTTCCTCCAAACTTACTTTTAGCTTCAAATACAGCATTGGAATCCACACTGAGATCAGATGAATATAAACTCATGCAGTGAGAAAAGAAAGTGCTTAAATTACTTAGGGCTTTGGAGTGATAGTATTTTAAAAATAAAACAAATCCTGCAAGCAAGATAATTCCTCCTGAAAAGAGATTATTTTTGTTTATAAAATATTTAAGTTAATAATTAAAAAACAAGTATATGTAGCTCAGTTGTCCACATTAGTGACACCAAAATGTCTGATATTCAAAATAAATGTGAAATAGAACATCACTAGAGAAGTTTAAGAAAAAAATATCTCATTTTATTTTTATTAATAAATGCATTTTTCATCAACTACCAACAGGAAGTCCTGTATCAAAACCTTGAAATTAAGACTGGGTGTGTTTTTGTAAGGGATTTTAAGCACAAACACAGAGAGTGGAGATAAATACTAGAGCAATTCTTATCTATGTTATATAGACTGAGAACAAATTATGTAATATTCCCTTCTGGCCTTACAAGTTATTTGTTTGTTATAATCAGTATAAAACAAAGTCTCCTCATACATTATTTTCATATTTTAAGAAAGCACTAGATAATGAAATAAGTGTGTGGTAATTAAACAGTATCAGATAATCTGATCAAGTCTTCATTCCATTTCACTGACAAAGATTTAGGACATTAGACTTTCTCCAAGTTTCATATTTGCTGTTATAACCATGAAAGAGACAAAGCAGATCATATAATCTTTTTTTTTTTTTTTTTTTTTTTCAAAAGAAATGGATTCCACTACTGGAACACTTCTTATCTCAATGTGTTTGTTAACCTATCAAGTCATTGCAGAATACATCAAACCATTTATTTATTTATTTATTCATAACCCATTATTAAAGCAGATCATTTAATTTCTTCCTGCTTCTTCTAGGCTCTAGATAATACAGAGTCATAGAACCATAGAATAGTTAGGGTCAAAAGGGACCTCAAGGATCATCTACTTCTAACACCCCTGCCATGGACAGGGACATTTCACACTAGATCATGTTGCTCAGAGCCACACCCAGGCTGGACTTAAAAACCTTCAGGGATGGGGCTTCTACCGCCTCTCTGGGCAACCTATTCCAGTGTCTCACCACCTTCATGTTATAGAACTTTTTCTTAATATCTAATCAAAATCTACCTTACTCTAGCTTGGTTCCATTCCCCCTAGTCCTATTGCAACCAGACCCTAAAAAGTGCCTCCTCAGCCTTCTTTTAGGTCCCCTTCAGACACTGGAAGGCCACAATAAGGTCTCCTCAGAGCCGTCTACTCTTCAGACTGAACAACCCAACTCTTTCAGTCTGTCTTCATAGAGAGGTCCTCCAGCACTCTGATCATCCTCGTGGTCTTTTTCTGGACACATTTGACCACATCCAGATCCTTCCTGTAATTGGGGTCCAGAACTGGATGCAAGTACTCCAGGTGTGCTCTCACGAGAGTAGAGTAGAGGGGGAGAATCACCTCCATTGAACTTCTGGTTATGCTGCATACTCTTGATGCAGCCCAAGATGCAGTTGGCAAGCGCACAGTGCTGGCTCATGTTATGCTTCTCATCCACCAGCACCCTGAAGTCACAGTACCAGAGTATATTAGAGGTTGGAAGAGATCTCAAGAGATCATCAGATCCAACCCCACTGCCAAAGCAGGATCACTTTGGATAGTCTGCACAGGAATGCATCCAGGTGGGTTTTGAAAGTCTCCAGAGAAGGAGNGGCTCTCTTAGCCACAAGAGCACATTGTTGTCCCCTGGAGAATTTTCTGTCCACCAACAGTCCAAGGTCTTTCTCTGTGGAGCTGCTTTCCAGCAGGGCAGCCCCAACCTGTACTGGTGCCTGATGTTATTCCTCTCCAGATGCAGTACCCTGCATTTGTCCTTATTAAACATGAGGTTTGCCTGCACACAGAACTCCAGCCTGTCCAGGTCACGTTGGATGGCTGCACAGCCTGACAAGGTGTCAGTCAATCCTGCCAGTTTTGTCCTTCAGAGTTCTTATCTTCAGAGCTGCTCTCAAGCCCAGTTACTGCCCAGCCTTTATCGGTGCTTGGGATTGCCCTGACCCAGATGCAGGACCTTGCACTTGGACTTGCTGAACTTCACAAGGTTGGCTTAGGCCCACCAGGCTGTCAAGGTCCCTCTGGATGGCATCCCTTCCCTCCAGCGTGTCTGCTGCATCACGCAGCTTGGTGTTGTTGGAAAACTTGCTGTGGGTGCACTCAATGCCACTGTCCATGTCACCAACAAAGATGTTAAACAAGACTGGTCCCAGTATTGATCCCTGAGGTACTCCACTTGTCACTGGCCTCCACTTGGACATGGACCCATTGACAGCCACTCTTTGGATACGGCCATCAAGCCAGTTCTTTATCCACTGAATGGTCCATCCATCAAACCAAGTCTTTACCATCTGGGAGACAAGGCTGTGGTGCAGGACGGTGTCGAAGGCTTTGCTCAGGTCCAGGTAAATGACATCAGTTGCTCGACCTTCATTTACTAATGTTGTGACATTGTCATAGAAGGCCACCAGTTTTGTCAGGCAGGATTTCCCCTTGGTGAAGCCATGCTGATTGTACCAAATCACCTCTTCATTTTTCTTCTGTCTCAGCAGTGCCTCGAGGACGATCTGCTCCATGATCTTACCAGGCACAGAGGTGAGACTGACTGGCCTGTAGTTCCCTGAGTCATCCTTCTTTCCATTTTTGAAAATGGGAATTATATTTCCCTTTTTCCAGTCAGTGGGGACGTCCCTGGACTGCCATGACTTTTGGAATATAACTGAGAGAGGTTTAGCAACCTCATCTGCCAGTTCCCTCAGCACCTGGGGGTGTATCCCATCGGGTCCCATGGACTTGAATACTTTCAGGTTCCTCAGATGGTCACAAACCTGATCTTCACTCACAATGGGCAGTTCCTTCTTCCAGCCCTTGCCATTATCTTCCATGAATCCAGAAGTGTGGCTGGAGCACTTGCAAATGAAGACTGAGGCCTTCTCCATGTCATGCGTCACCAGTTCACCTGTTTCCTTTCTGAGAGAGCACTCACCTTTCCTAGTCTATCTTTAATATACCTGTAGAGATTTTTTTCTGTTCCATCTGGCTAGATTTAATTCAAACTGAGCTTTAGCTTTTCTAATCAGGTTTCTTGATGCTCGGGCAGCTTCCTTATATGCCCCCCATTCTAGCTGCCCTTTCTTCCACTTCTTGTATAGTTTCCTTTTGTGTGACAGCATGTCCAGGAGCTCCTTGCTCATCCAGGCAGGTCTCCTAGCATTCTTTCCTGATTTCCTCTTTCTGGTGATACTTTGCTCCTGGGCACAGAGAAGGTGATCCTTGAACACTGACCAGCCGCCCTGGGCTGCTCTTCCTTCTAGGGCTTTGTCCCACAATACTTTGGCCAGCCGATCCCTGAAGTGATCAAAGTCTGCATGCCTAAAGTCCAGGGTTGTAAGCTTGGGATACGTCCTCCTAGTTTCCCTGAAGATCTTAAATTCTATTGCATCATGGTCACTGCATCCAAGGTTATCCCTGAGCTTCACATTGGTCACCAGCCCTTCTCTATTGGTGAGAAGAAGGTCTTGGTGGCACTTCTGGCCCTTGTGGCACTTTTGGCTTTTGTGAGCCCTCATCCTTGCCCACAACCAGTTCCTCCTGCAGAACCTCATCCCTGTTTTGCAAGGGCACTGTGGGTGGTGTGCTTCTTAGATAGCCGAAGTAATCCCTGAGCTTCACACTGATCCCCAGACCTTCCCTATCTGTGAGAACAAGGTCCAGCATAGCACCTTTTCTCATTGGTTCCTCTAGCATTTGGAGGAGGAAGTTGTCATCTATGCATTCCAGGAACATCCTGGAATGCTGGTACCTATCTGTGTTGTCCCTCCAGTAGATGTCAGAGTGACTGAAATCCCCCATGAGGACCAGGCTTGTGAACACGAAGCCACTTCTATTTGCCTGTGGAGGGCCTCATCTGATTGGTTCTGCTGGTCGGGTGGCCTGTAGCAGACCCATAGTAACATCTCCTACCCCTGTCTTCCCTTTAATCTTCAACCATATGCTTTCAACCAGCTCATCATCCTTCCCAGGTGGAGCTCCACTGATTCCAGTTGATCACTGATACAGAGAGCAAACCTCTCTCCCCTCCTGCCATGCCTTCCTAAAGAGCTTGTACCCATCTATCCCTACATTCCAGTCATGGGAATCATCCCACCAAGTTTCAATAATAGCCACTACATCATGGCTTTCCAGTAGCACAGCTGTCCTTAATTCATCCTCTTTGTTGCCCTAGCTCTTTAATATAGATATATAGATAGATAGATAGATAGATAGATAGATAGATAGATAGATAGATAGATAGATAGATAGATAGATATATGATGTGATATTTATAATACAGGCACTTCAGCTGGGCTGGCCGTATCACCCTCTTAGGTGAATCCCCTTTGACTCCCTTGCAGTATCCCAGTGCTTCATCCTTGGCTTCCCTCAGGGCAACAAGTTGAGAGCCTTGCTAGTACTCCTTCCCTCTGCCTCTGGTGAGCTGCCCCAATGTTTGTCACAGGCAAGCATGAAATTAATAACCCATTCCCCTTTCGAATCTAGTTTAAAGCCCTATCACTAAGGCCTGCCAACTCCTTCTCCAGAATCTTTTTTCCCTTCTGGGACAAGTGCACCCCATTAGTTGCTTGCAGCTCTGATGCCTCGTAAACCGAGCTGTGATTGCAAAATCCAACCCATTGTCAACAACGCCAGTCCCAAAGCCATGAATTGACCTGTTGGCTCTTCCTAAATATTCCCTCATTCATCGCCAGTGTCAGAGGGGTGGAGGAGAACACAGCTTGAGCTCCTGTTCCCTTAACCAGGGATCCTGAAGGTCCTGAAGACTTTTAATTGCAGTGTCTCTTTTTACTACATCATCTAGCAGGTAAAGACTTATTGCATATTAGGGGATATTGTAAAGATTTAAATGCAACATAGCCCATGAAACATAGCATAAAATCAGAGAAAAATATAATCATCAAATTATCTAGGTGATGAGCAATAGCACTTTGTCTGTATGTTTTTACTTATGTTTTGTCAGAAAGCGAATGGAAAAAATGATTAAGTTTTTCAGGGAGAAGACCCTTTAGCTTTCAAGGTCCTAGGAATTATATTTATTAATGTTAAGTATTAAACATCATTTTCTTCACTTGGTGTAAATTAGACAATCATCCCTTTTTAACTGAAGTAATTCATTGTTACACAACAAAACACTTTCTATGGAAAATGCATGCAGTAAAGAAAAATAAAAATATTGTCATTGTAGTTTGCTCATTTTAAGAATTTGTAAAGATAAAAAGAATATGATAAAAGTAGATGAAACAGTTCCAGGACTTTTCACAGATCTATAGCTTCTGGATGTTTCCAGCAGGGAGATTTATTTTTTTACTATAAAACAGGGACTGTGTACGTATGAAGATGGTCTGTATTCCCTGGTATGGCTTATAGAGACTATGGAATTGATTTTTATTAAGAATGACTTTGATATATTTTTATTGTGCCTTTGTGTTTACATGTTATTATTTTCATATGAATACTTCAGCTATATTGGATTTATGCTACAGGGATATACATTATCATGTAACAGTCTACTGGCATATGTCAATGACTCCTGCAAAGATATTTCTAGATCCCAGATGCAGTAGGACTAATTTCATATTTTGTCCATCTTAGTCTAGACTCCTAACTAAAGTTAAGAATCCTTCATTTCATTGATACAAGAACTTCTTTTTCTATTAACACTTTCTAAAATATATTGTCAAATGTATTCTTCAGAAATCTGAAATTATTAATATAGTTTGCTAATACACATAGATTCAACTTTCTGTTAAAAAAAAAACTAAGAAAAAAAAAGAAAAAGCTTTTCCTTGAAAGCAACTACACAAATAGTTACTGAGTGCTCTGACAGTAACAGAAGAGGAAATATAAAACTAATTTTCCCATTCTGCTGGAGGATATTTTTAGTTGCACAAGCAAGCAGCTTTACTGTCAGTCTCATGTATGGAGTTGGAAAAAAATATTAGAATGTATTTGTTAATCTTACACTAGATACATTTTTAGTGGACCAAAAGGAGGACTAAAAGGAAGCTGAAGGGTGGTAACTCAAACAAAGGAAGAATCAGGTCATTTCCCCAAAAAGAAACTATGAAATAAAGGTGTCAGAATATTTGCTGCCAAGATAAAATTCACTGCAGTCATGACTGGTATGTTTATTTTAGCAATTGTAAATGGCAAAGACCACAATATCCCTTCGGTCCCTAAAATAAAATAAAACATCACTCTCAGCTAGTAGCTCTATTTATGCCATTCTAAAATATTACAAAACCCAGAAAAATAAATCTAGTCTTCAGTTTATATTCATTGCTTCTTTGTGTGCATAGACATTTTTAAAGAGCTGATATTAATTTTGTATTTACTATAAATTTATTATCAATGGTTAATGTTTGTAATCATTATGCTGAACTATGGTGCCTTTATGAATTATTAAATGTTTAGCAGAGATGTTTAAACTTGTCCTCTTGCTTGCAAATAGAAACTTTGCAAAGCACTGATCACTTGGATGTCAACATAACACAGCACTGACAAGAAAAAAAGTCTAGAACTGTTGCAGTTTAACCCCAGCCAGCAACTAAAACAATGTCAAGGGTTAGGGCTGGGCCAGCCACTAAATGAGTGACAGATGCTCTCTGGTAACGTCTCTCACTTACCAAAGGGGAAGAAATAGAGAATAAGGAAGAAAGACTTATGCTTTGGAAACAAAAACTGAAAATAACTTAATTAAAATAATAATAATAAAATACATGCAGAATCAATATTAAATCCATTAGTCACTGTCACCACTGATGCTGTGGCAGAATTCCCACTCTGGACTCAGAGGAAGATGGAATCAGATTCAGGAGTAGGATTTTGGAATTGGATTCGGGAACACTTGGGCTGGGATTGAAGACAAAATGGACAGAGTCCTCCTTGGATGTCAGCCACTGAAGAAGAGAAAAAGAGAGATGGAGATTTACACCACATATGATATATATGGACTGAAATTTCTCATTGGTTAGTTCAGGGTCACCTGAAGTGTCCACTTCTCTGTGTAGGTGCAACTCTCACTGTAGAATAGTTTTTTACTCTTCACTCTCAATGCAGGACGCAAGATTTATCAACGACCTTCATTTTCATACCAGCCCTTTGTGCTAACCAGAAGCACTTGAGTTTGTCAGTGCTAGAAGCAGACACTATGAAAACATGACATTAGTTTCAGAAAGTACAGTTACTTAGAGAAAACTGAGTTGAAAAATAAATCACTGAACAGAATTTGCTCTGTTCTAACTCAAACCAGGACAACCATAGAGACCCTGTTGCCCTCAGTGAGATGGGCAGAAACAAAAAAATGTAAAACTCGTGTGTTAGTGACAGTTTAACAACTATAATAGCAATAATAACAACAATAACAATAACAATAACAATAATAATAATAATAATTAAAAAAAGCGCACAATCCAGTTGCTCACTATTCACTGACCAATGCCGAAGCAGTGATTTTTGTCTCCCCCAGCTAACTCTTCCCACTTTATATACTGAGCATGTAAGGGAATTCTCTCTTGAACATAAAAATAACCTTGTGATGGTGGTGATTACATTAAGAACTGAAGAATGTCTCAACAAAGATAAGATCATCCTGAACAACCCGCCTGATGTGTCATATCTGCCCATCATGACAGCAGCTTCCAAGGGGGTGTGGTGAACAGTGGAAGGCAAAGAGGGGCAGAGGCCACTCGGCATTGATCCCTGCAGACACACGGAAGAACCCCTGGAAATCCACTTACGCGTTGTTGGCATGAGCAAGGTGGAGATATGATAAATGAACAGTATAAAAACTCCTGAGTAATGCCTGATTGCACAGAGAGAAAACCATCACTGGAAACACTACAAGCTGGAAAAACGTCACCCAGGACATCACAAGCAACATCCTCCTCAGACGTCTCTCCTTCCTCCACAACAAAGACAGAAAAGAACCCTGGGATGGTATTTATCTCTCTCTACCTCTCCTGCTCTCTCTTTCTCTATTCTCTCTCTCCCTTTTCTTTCCCTCTCCGTTTTATTTGCTCCATTCTCTGTCTAATAAATAGTCGCGTCTTGGTATATGAACTTGTTTGTGTCTTAATTTCACTCACGGGAATGTTTGAAGAAGGGGCATATCTCCTTCCCAACCTTTGGAACAAGACAGCGTTGATATTCTATAGTACCACTCTTTGGCTAGTTCATTTCCACTGCTCTGTCTGTGATCCTTTCCAGCTTGTTATGCACATGAGCACTAGTGAAACATGGGAAGTTGTAAAGTCTTTTATTTCTTGGCAGGAACTAAAACTGTAAATATATCGTCAACAGTTTTGTCCTACCAATTTGTATAGTTAATCCAAGATGTGACACTATTCTGGCTACTAAGAAAGAAAGTTACCTCTGTCCTAGTCAAAATCAGGAAAATAATCTAGCATTTAGTGAATTTTGCAGACAACTAGATGCTGTGAGTTTAAATTTCCATGGAGTAAAGGCTTTAGAATGAAGGAGTTCTGCATCATGATGAGTATATTACATCTGGCAAATATTCAGTAACACAAAAGTGTCTTTTATGAAATTGAGAATTATGGTAGTAGGTTGTACTGGTGAATACTTTGAAATACAAAAGCTAAGAGGATTTTTCTTTAGGAGATTTTTCTCCTATTCTGATATTATATTTTCCTTCACTAATAGATTATGTCAGTATTCTTACATATTTTAAATTTTGTATGGAACACATCATGTATTTACCAAAACAAATAAATCTGCATTTTTTTGCCGTGTCTCTTCCCTGATATTCTGGAAAGTAAAAAAAGACATCTATATATGATAATACTAATGATTCAACAAAAAGAGGTTTAAATTAATGGAGTAGACTGTTTCATCAGTTAATAAAATGTTGGGTTTTAATGAGTTCATTTTTGCAAGAAGGATGTAGCAATCCCTATGTTTACATGGCTTTTCACTCAGTCTTGAAGAAGGCTTTTGTGGTCTCTTCTCTTTTTCCAAGAATATTTAAAATCTCCTATGTTTGCATAAGGTCCTTAGCATTATATGAAATGAAACCTCTCAGGCTGTAGTCATGTTTTTTGTTTGGTTGGTTGTTGTTTTTTTTTTTTCTATGAAATGACATTCGTATTTTGATGAGATGTAAAACATGAGAAAAAAATTGAGACAGTAACTAAGCTTTAATCAAACTTAATTGCAGTAGTACTGGAAAAGCATAAACTGATTGTCACTTAAGTCCCTCAAGAATAGGACAGCCAAAAATCAGCAGCAGAAAGCTTTGTGGTTTAGGATTGTGACTTAAGTCATCTAGTGTGCACGCCAAGTTATAAAGTCTACTTAGGAATAAGTAGTCTATGTCAAGAAGAGGTACTTCAACCAGAAGGATGTTGGCTGTCTTTATTGCAGGGGCACACTGTATATGTCTGCTAAGCCCACCATTTTCTCCCCTGAAAAGCTATTTATTGTTGCATGGGTTTACTCCTCCCCACATGTAAGGCATTGTGTTTGCTTTTGTTGAACTTCATGATGCTTCTGTTCTGTCTCTCTTAGTACCAGTTCTGTTTTTCAGTATATGAATGACTCTCACACTCTCGCTTCCTTTATCAAACATGCTAAGAATACACTCCACCTCATGCTTCAGATTGTTAATAAAGGCAATAAATTATATTGAATTCAGTATTGACCTATGAGAAAGATTAATTAATCTCTTACTCACTAGCCTTAAAAGTCTGTTTCCCAGGCAATGAAAATATGTATTTTCATCTCACCACTTTTTCACTACCTAATACTGTTTGGGACCTTGTTGAACGCCTTGATAAGTCAGAGTATAATACACAACATCTGCTCTTCTCCTTTTGTACACAAAACTCATCATCTTATCAATGAAAGCTATCAGGTTTGTCACACATGATTTTGCTTTGCTTAGACCAGTCTTATTATCTACAGGTGATTCAGATCCCTGGAAATATGTGTCAATATACCTTCTCTATGAGTTTCCTATGGCCTGAGGTTAGGCTGACTAGATTGTAGCTTCTCTCATCATTGTGCTCTTTAAGAGAGATATGATATTTGCATATTTCTAATCATATTTCTAATCTTGGTTTCCACAACCAAGAGATTTCAATTCTTTCAAAATTTTCCAGCTTCCTCACCACCCTGGAATTTACCTCATCTTGTTCCAATGATATTTGTATGTCCAATTCAACTTAGTGGTCTGTGACAGAGTCCTCCTCTAACATGAATAATGCTTCAGTCCTATAGAATCTGAAACTAAGATTAACAACTTTCAAGTTATGAGGACAAAACTTAAGAGTAAAGACCAAGGCAAAATCCTAGTCTTTCGTATATGCTTTGTTGCTATTCCGTTGGTTCTAGCTGCCAAAACTGCCACTGATCTTCATACAATGAACAAATTGTAGTAATGTTTATGAGTAATTTCCTCCTCACCTTGAGCCTAAACCTCCCCTGGCACAGTTTGAGACTGTGTCCTCCTTTTCTGTTGCTGATTGCCTGGGAGAAGAGACCAACCCCCTCCTGGCTACAACTTCCCTTAAGGTAGTTGTAGACAGCAATGAGGTCACCCCTGAGCCTCCTCTTCTCCAGGCTAAACAGTCCGAGCTCCATCAGCTTCTCCTCATAGGGTTTGTGTTCGAGGCCTCTCCCCAGCCTCGTTGCCCTTCTCTGGACACGTTCAAGTGTCTCAATGTCCTTCTTAAGCTGAGGGGCCCAGAACTGGGCACAGTACTCAAGGTGTGGCCTAACCAGTGTTGAGTACAGGGGCAGAATGACTTCCCTGCTCCTGCTGGCCACACTATTCTTGATGCAGGCCAGAGCTGAGGGAAAACAAGATTCACCCATTGAGATACTAAGAGGAAAACCAATGAAGTGTGATGAAATGACATTATATTTTTTGAAGCTAATGCATAAATCCTCTGTGAGAGTACAGAAGGAAAAGTTTATGGTAGTTGCACATAACAGGTTGCGTTTAACAAAACAAGGGTAATCTAGANCAGCCTTCCCCACATCCACCAGGCTGGTCACCTGATCATAGAAGGAGATCAGGTTGGTGAGGCAGGACCTGCCCTTCCTAAATCCATGCTGGCTGGACCTGATCCCTTGGCCATCTTTCAGGTGCGCAGTGATTGCCCCCGAGATGATCTGCTCCATAATTTTCCCTGGCACTGTGGTCAGGCTGACAGTCCTGTAGTTTCCAGGTCCCTCCATCTGGCCCTTCTTGTGGATGGGCATCACATTGGCCAGTTTCCAGTTGTCTGGGACCTCTGCGGTGAGCCAGGACTAGTGGAAAATGATGGAGAGCTTAGGGTAGGAAGATAGTATAATCAGAATTTACTAGTGGATTGGACAAATGTATTTATCCCAGTGTCATGTTATCTTAATTTATCAGCAAGATTTTCTGAACAGTATTGATAAGAGTCTGGAATCACCTGTTCATACACTTGTCAATATGTATTAATTGTTTTTCTTGCATTTTGTTTTATTTAAAGGAAATGCATTGGTAGGGGGAGAAGTTATTTTTTGAGAAAAGAGAAGGAAAGTTGACACGAACTATGATAACCATGAATGCTTCTGCTGTCACACAAACAAGAGCTTTCCAGTCATTTGCATTTAAAACACATTAGGAAATCAGTGTTTTGTTAACTTTACATGCCTTGTAAGCTTTTCATATGATTTCCCCTCTGGTCTTCTGGAAAATTAGAGAGAAATTTTGAGTTCTAAATCAGTAATTTAAGCAAAATTGTAAAAGTAGATACTATTTTTTTAAATATATAAATTCTGAAATGTTTCATTTTACTATAAGGGTTTTTATTTTTCTTCATCTATTTCCACATCACACAATGAGACACTACTCATTCTATAGAAATGAAAGATGCAGCAAACTAGCAAGACAAGCATACAGAGGCCAAAGAGTCATTTCCCTGGGAAGTGAGATCATGCAAGAGCATTTGGAATAGATCTTTCTTCCTGCTCATGGTTCTCTTTATTGTTTACTGCTTTTTGAGTCAAAGAACAGAATGATAAGTAGCTGGCTTGAATTTTAATAAGAGCTCTATGACAGCAACACTGAAAGCTTCATTGCTGTGTGACTGTAATCACAAAAAGCCCTTCAGTGTTTATACTGTCATAGAAATAATTATTGCTACAAGATATATTAAATCCACTATTACTAAGTACATAGTTTAGAAAAATTGCTGGAAGTAATACCACAAGATTGGACTCAGTTCTGAGTTCTGGCATTGAGACAAACTGGCAGGGGCTTTGCTGTTCTAGTTTCATACTGCTTTCACCAAAGTGATCAGAATATTTTGTATGTCCTTTCAAATTGCATTGATATAAATAACAAAATTTTAAACATTTTTTTTTTTTTTTGTTCCTCAGTCCAACATTGTAGTCTAAAATTTCCTAGTCAGTCGTTACCTAAGCCTAGGGATTGAATTAAACTTCTGCAAAGGTCCACAATAGGAGTTAGTCCTGATAGGTATCAAACTGCTTACGATCTGTCATGCAGCTGACCTTGATCGAGGCCAAAATTATCAAAAGGTCAGTGTTACAAAAAAATCATAGAATAAAGAATATTCATGTCCAGGCTGGTGTTCAGCTTGCATCCAAAACCTGAAGGACTAAGAATGAACAGTCTGCCTAGAATATGGATGCTAAATGCAATCTGATACCTTTGCTTTGCTGCTTGAGATATTTTTCTTCCACTCTGTTGTAATTAAAAATTTAACAGGCAAGCTTAAATCACAGGCATTATAAGTTGTTGTAGGTAAAGGAACACACAGATGGCCTAGCCTTTGGCATAACTGTACAGAAAAGGAATGTATTGAGCTGCATGACTAGGTACTCTTCAATAAAATTATTGTGCAGGGGGTGTACATTCAGTAGAGATGAGAACATTAAGGTGTTTCAAAAAAAGGATCTGAAAATTATAATAAAGGTCTAGAGTTGTCAGAAATAAAATCTTGAGGTCAGGTCTGCATTTTAATCTCCAGCCTCTTGTTGCTCAGATTGCAGGTTCAGCATACCTCCTCTATTAACTGTTATCTACAGTGCTATCTAGAAATGCTAATATCCAGAAAGGAGATTACTTTTTCAGAAACACTCTTCTGAACCTTTTAGGAAATAATTTATTGATAAAACATAGTGTGAACTCTGATTTTAATTTAGTTTGACAAATGTTGACTCTTATTTCTGTGTTTCCAGAAAGTTTTGTTTTGCTCTTACCACAGTACTTTAGGAGAGAAGGGATCAGGTGTACCCAAAACCATGTGTTCTAAGCTGTGTCTACACAGAAAGAACAATTTAAGAGTCACAATTTTAAGAAGAAAGAATCTTATTACTGAATCTCTGTGCACAAAACATGGTAATATGCAGTTTCATTCTTGGAACCTGAAGTGGATTTATATTTCAACCAATTTTTGTGTTGTGGAGAATGTGCAGACCTACAATGGAGTCTCCGCCCTTCAGCAGAATAGCTTCTTTCCTCTTCTCTTTTTTCCAATCCAGGAATATGTTACCAACATATCCTGCAATGTAATTGTTAAGATATGTTATTGTGAGTCTGAAAACGGAGTTTTAACTTTTCAGATAGCAACCTTGTATCTAAGGTAATTGAACTAAACACTAGAAATCATCAGTCCTATCTTAAAAGAAGTACCAGGCCTGTATTTAGGATAGCACTTGTAGGTACGTAAAGGCCAGGTCACTGAACTTCCACCCTACAATTTCAGGGTGAGTCAATACAGAGAATAACAGTTCCTGTTTTATAGCTGTTGGCAAGTTTCTGTTCACCATATCACTTTCTATAATCTCATTCTGAGTTGTTTACCTATTGCCAGACACAATATGTGTGCCAGACACAGTCCATACACAACTGAAATGAGTATGATTTAGTACATACCAACACAGGTCTCTCTAATCCATTTCAAGAAATAAACTTTAAAAAAATATATTCTTACAATCTCAGGATGTAAGCATGCTTATCTCCAAAGTAATTTACCTGATTTCATAATGAAATTTTTTGTCCTTTTGTCTTTTGTCTGTCCAGTCACAGCAAATGTTTGTTCCATCCTGATGTTCAGTATGTTAAGTATAATTACACTGAGATTATTTTAGGTAGGTAGAGACTAACAACTCTAATTATTATTGTAGGACCATTTGGCAGAAACAGAACATGACACCATTTGAGAAGGAGAGAGAAAGCTAATTCTTCAGGGGAAGCTCTCAGATTAAAGGTACTGTATGCTCCGAGCTGTGCAGAGATCTTGATGTTTATTTCCCTGTTTATTACTTGGTATGTGTATAAAGTATGCTTGAAATGCAGCCCTTCTTTAGGGGTATAGAATAAGTAATCGATTAATTTTCCGAAGAAAAGGATAAACATAACTAGAAAGAACTGGATCCACTGCTCCATAAAAGCCTTTCCTGGCCCGAAAGCTGGGAAGGAGACACAGTCCTTTTTTGAACATTCCCGTGGATGAAATTAAGGCACAAATGAGGTCATATATCGAGATGAGACTATTTATTAAAGAGAAGGAGAAAAGAATAAAGAAAACAGTGAAAGGAGGAAAAGGGAGAGAGAGGGAGAGGGAAAATGGAGAGAGTGTAGAGAGATAATTACTACCCCAGGGTTCTTTTCTATCTTCAGTGAGGAGGAGGGGAAAGCCTTCTGAGGAGAGTGTTGCTGACATCCTTTCACCTTGTGATGTCCTTGTGATGTCCAACTTGTTCCAGTGATATTTTTCTCCTTGCCCAAGCAGGCATAACCTGGGAGTTCTCATACTGTTCATTTATCGCAGCTTCACCTGACTCATATCAACAATGCATAAGTGGATTTCCAGGGGGTCTTCCTGTGTCTGCAGGGGTCAGCGCCCAGTAGCCATCACCCCTCTTTGTCTCCCACTGTTCACCACACCCCCTGGGCAGTTGCTGTATCTGACACATCAGGCGGGTCGTTCAGGATGATCTTATCTTTGTTAAGACATTCCTCAGTTCTTAATGTAATCATCACATCCCCAGGTGATCTGAATGTTCAAGAGAGGATTCTCTCAAAACCAAACATGAATTATATAACAGAAATTATGTCAGATTTCCTGACCTCTTCTCTATTTTTTTCTAATTTTACAATAAAAATGAAAACACAGTTAACATGCTCTGAACATTTTTTTTCTTTCTTTCTTTCCTTTCAAGACCTCACTGGGATATTCGTTAGCACTGTTAGGAAAGAGTATGTATCATGGCATCACTCTTTAGTCCTGTCTATTTGTCCATTTGGGTGAATGCCTTTTTCCTTTAAGGAAGAGTTCAAATTTCTTTTTGATGCACTGTCTGGAACAAGACCTGTCTGTTACACAGAAATGTATTTATTAAGCGAACAAACAGATAAAATAAAATACTGGACAGACAGTATCCTATTTTTTGATCATATATTTACAGCCTGGTTTAGGCAAGCTTGGTTGCCCAGTCAGTGTTAGTACACAATAATTTTAATTGGTGCTGCACATCAGCTTTTGAAAACATGCATCTTATGAGATAGGAAGTATTAAGAATTAGTATATGTTTAAAATTACATATTTTCAGAATCAAAGCTTCTGAATGTATAGAAAATATTTCTATTCAGAGAGAAAACTTCATGTTCTGCTTGTCTTTATTTTTGCAAATGTTTTATAGGAGAAATATATAGCAATTGAAATTTATTTTAAAATACAACTGTAAGAGATCCTCCATTTCTGTATACGGGAATTGTTCATATGCAACATACAAGACATATCATCACTTCCGTGTTCTGGTTCAGTGAATGCTGACTAACAAGTGGGGTGGGGGCCCTGTTATATATCCTATTGTAGCTGTGCTACCAGCAGGAATACAGAATTTGCCTTGTTTAGGTGTATATGAGGGATATACTAGTGAATTTTTGCTAGATTGTCTAGTATAGAAATGATAGAATAGAAATTCTTCATTTAAATATGGAAATTAAAATGTTCAAGTGTTGCAGTTAGTAAGCTATGTTTTCAGGGTAGTTGTAGTGAGTAGATTGTGTATAAACTCACAAACATCTACCTTCATATCTTCAAACAGTACTTTAAAAAGACAGGTGCTACACCTGAATTTTATAAGGACTTGATTTTGTCCATGAGTATGGAACATGCCCTTATAATCCAGAGAGAGTTAGTGTTACACTATTTATTTTCTGGATTTTAGCAGAGCTCATGCACAAGATTCTGGTCTTTGACCTTAGGAAAAAGAAATGAAAACGTTTTCTTGAATTTATGGAAAATGCACATGATGTTATTCAATTCAATGAATTTTAGCGTCTTCTGGGTCAACTCTTTTGTTTCCATATTAGATATTTTTTTATTTATTTATTAAAAAAAGAAAAAGAAAGGAATGTGAAATAAAACACAGGCAGAGAAGGGAGTATACCACCAAAGGGACTGACTTTAGCCAATATTTTTAACGTTGTCTCTTGTAACATCCTCCTTGACAAACTGAATTATGGACCAGGTAAGTTCAGAATAAGGTGGACATAAAACTAGTTGAATTGCTAAACTTAAAGAATTATAATCAGCATCACAAAGTTCAGCTAAAGGCCAGTTGCCATTAGTGCACCCTGGGGGTCAATACCATCTCTAAAACCGTTTAACAGTTTCATTAATGATCTCAGCAATTGAGCAGAATGTAACCTCAGCAAGTTTGCAAACAGCACTGAACTAAGAGAAGTTACTAACAGGCTATATCACACGTAGGATCACACAGGCTATTAGAGGTGGGAAGGGGCCTCCAGAGATCATCGAGTCCAACCCCCCTGCCAAAGGAGGACCACAGAATCTAGTGCAGGTTGCACAGGATTGTATCCAGATGGATAGCCTTCAGGTAAGGAGACTCCATAACCTCTCTGGGCAGCCTTTTCCAGTGCTCTGCGACCCTCATAGTGAAGAAGTTCCTCCTCATGTTGAAGTGGAGCCTCCTGTGCTGTAGTTTATATCCATTGCCCCTTGTCCTATCACAGGGTGTAACTGTGAAGAGCCTGTCCCCTACCTTTTTACATCCAGCCCTCATATAGTTATACACGTTTATTAAATCCCCTCTCAGTCTTCTCCAGACTAAAAAGCTCCAGGTCTCTCAGCCTCTCCTCATAGGTTATGTACTCCAGTCCCCCAATCATCCTCTTAGCCCTCCATTGGACTCTCTTGAGTAGACCCCTGTCACTCCTGAACTGGAGTTTGGGGAGCCCAAAACTAAATGAAATATTCCTGGTGAGGCCTCGCCAGGGCAGAGTACAGTGGGAGGAGAACCCCCCTGCGTCTGCTGGGCACACTTCTCTTAATGCATCCCAGAATACCATTGGACTTCTTAGTCACAAGGGCACATTGCTGACCCATAGGTAACTTGTTCTCCACCAGGACTCCCAGGTTCTTCTCCACAGGGCTGCTCTCTAGCAGATCACCTCCTAACCTGTACTGGTGAAGTTCCCAGATTCCTTCCCAGATGCAGGATTCTGCACTTATCCTTGTTGAACCTCATTATGTTGATGATTATTAGATTGATGATTAGGTAGAAGATTGTTATCTCATCTTGATATACTTTAAAAAATGAGCAGAGAATAATGTCATCAAATTCAACAAAGGGAAATCACTGCGTCCTTGGCTGTCCTAGTAGAAATGTGGGCAAAACCTCCAGGGAAGTGATTATTCCTCTCTGCTCAATACTGGTGAGACTCATCAGGACTGTTGAGTGCAGCTCTGGGCTTTCCAGTACAAAAGAGACGTGGACCTACTGGAGCATATAAATGATGGTGTAAGGAGTTAAGTTTGTCTCCCTCTAATTGCTTCAGCATTGTTTACCTTCCCAAAATCTTTCACACCATTGTCCCAAAGGACCACAAGGTCTGTGCTGACACTGGATCCCTTTGTAAACAGGACTCGCATCCTCACATTTGCTTTCACACATTGTCTCAAGAGGAGTCTCTTCTTACTTACAAGACCGTAAAGGCATTGGAATGGGCTGCCCAGGGAGATGGTTGAGTCACCATCATTGGATGTGTTTAAAGGTTGTTTGGATGTGGTAGTTGGGAGCATGGTTTAGGCGGTGAACTTTGTAGAGTAAGGTTATTGGTTGGACTTGTTGGTCCTGAGGGTCTTTTCCCGCCTGAACGTTTCTGTGATTCTGTGAAACCCTGTGCTAATAGCCAGCAGATGCGGGGACTTGCTGAGACATGTCTTTGTGGACCTTCTCATGGACAGGACTCTCAAAAGGTGATTGACAACAGCAGTTTCCCAAGGTGTTTTCACACCATTTCCACAAGCTCTGTGACAATAGCAGCTGATAACCAGACAAGGCCAAAAGTTCCACTCTCAGGAATGTTACTATAAGACCAGAGCTGGCACAGGTAAACCACCCATGGGACCTGTGCTGACACTAGCCAAATGTATCAGCTGAATGGGACAGTGTGACTACGTATGGGACTGAAAAAGGTATAAAACCCAAGAGGCAAGAGGGAGAGTTTAAAGCTTCTCCACTGATCAAGCAGCGAGACTTCATCTGGATCCATGGAGAAAATCTCCACACCTCAGTCTTTGCTACTAGATCATCAAAACATCAGCTAGATCCATGGTGGAAATTATCTTTTTTGTTTTGCTACCCCTTGCTTATTTCTTCATATTTTTCTATATTTCTAACTTTTTCTCCTGCGTATGTAAGCAAAATAAATTCAAGTGTTCTTCCCAAATCAACTACTCGGTTCCCTCTTAGTTTCATTCGGGGGATCCATAAAAGAACCGTCCCTTCTGCAAAAAGTGGATTGAGACGGGGGGGACCAAAGAAGTCTAAAATTTTGGAGCATGTGACATATCAGCATATGGTAAGAAAGCTGGGATTATTCATTTTGGGGGAGAGAAGGTTTAGTGTGATCTTATCAGCATTTATAAATACATGACATCTTGGAAGTAAAGATGATGAAGTCAAACACCTGTGAGTGAAGACATAGGCAAAATGTACAAATGGAAACATAGGAAATTCCATTTAAACATGAGGGAAAAAAATGGCTATGAAGATGAAGCATTGGACAGAAGCACAGAGCCTCCATTCCTGGAGATATGCAAAATGAAGGAGCACACTGACATAAACCATGTGCTGTTATTGATGCTGATTCGAGGACTAGTGTTGGATTAGATGATCTCCAGAGATTCTGTGATTCTGTGAACATATAGCATTCTGACATTAGATTTAACAGTAGTTAATTCATTAAATAACATCCCTCACTAGTTTCAGTAATTCTATATTCTGTTTGTGAACAGGCAACTATCTATATGGATCAGGATGACTTCCCAGTCCTTTTTCCCTAAAAATAAATCTTGCAAACAGTTTACTTTTCCATATTATTTTTCCAACAGTGAACTTTAACCCAGCGTACTTGCTTCAATCACTAGACATCAAATCTCTTAAAATACTAATCCCTCATGAAGTTTCACTCTGTTCCTTCTACTAGAGCTATTGTAGTAACTAAAGAAATCTAATGAATGATCAGGAAAACTCAGTGTAAAGATTTTTTTTTTATTTTAATTTTAAACAAAAATGGCACTTTGTCTCCACTATCAAAACAATGATTTTACCAAGTTTGTTTTTTTTTCCAAAGTGATGTGTCATAAACTGAATGGTTAAATGAAATTTTACATCAGTGAGTGAAATATTCTAATGGAGATTATAGTGTACATAAATATGTAGAATATGGTGTATATATAAACCTATTGTAATGGCTTAGTATAAGAGCTAAGCTCCCCCACTCCCCCTCCCATCTCCTCTCTCCTTATCAGGAGATAAAAAAGGAAGGACGAAAAAGGCAGAGGGAGAGTTTTCAGTTGATTTACACAGAATATTTTACTCCCCTGATACAAAGGTATCAGATTGCATCATCATATATAGAGAACAGAAAGAAAAGGGAAAGGAATACCCATCCGAATCCCATAACAAGCAATAACACAGCTGCCCTCTCAAGGACTGGAAAAGCCAGAGGGTGACCAGTCCCCCCCTTTCCAGGGTGGTAATGTGGTACAGCTGTAAGTGCAGTAGTCGTAAATTCATGATTCTGTTGGTAGGGAATATTATGTGGTTCAAACCATTGCACCAGTCTGTAACATATGTGCATTCTGACAGTTCATTCTTGTGAAGTGTAGGGTAGAAATTATTAGTATATGTAAAGGCCTAGTATTTTCTCTTTCCTGCACATCATAGAAACTTGTTTAATGCAGCGTGACAGCTGAGAGTTCTTGCAAGCATATATTTTGAAGAAAGAGATATGCTCTCTGCTCCAGTGCCCCTCACTTTAAATTGGTCCCAAATTCAACTTCTTTTCAGGAATAAGAACTAATTACTATGATGGTATGTTCTCAGTTTTCTGAACATCTGTCTGGTTCTCTTAAAATATCCCGAAGGCATTTACCGCTTCCAGATCTTTCATCATTTCCTCTATTTCTGGCAGGACTTTCTTTAAAACTTAGCCCCTAAACACTCCTTGGTGTGTTTCATGAATTTTCCTCTTTGGCATGTGAAAACCTTAATTATATCCCTATGAACATCTGGCATAGGTTCAGATGCTAAGAAAATAAACAGCAGCAAGTTCACTTAAACAGCACCTCTAATTGAGAAGCAGCAGTATGAAAGGTGGTAACTACCTTTCACCTAGTAATTCTTATTAGGAAACCACAGTGAGATTAATTCTGTCCATCATTATGTCATTACAGCTCTAATGAGAAGTGAATTTAATCTAACAAAATCTCTATCAAAGAGACTATATTTACAGTCCTCTCAACTTGCGCATACTATGATACAGTAGTAATTAGGTAATGGGTTTAATTGTGAACTTAAAATATGTTATACAGGAATCTGATAATGCACATATTCTGCTGACACATCTAAAGAAATCAATTTTGGCTGCCTCCTATGTTTATACATAGGAAAAGTGAAATGAGTTTGTGGTACCAGGGTATATAAATAAAGCTGTATTAATTGCGTACCTGGAGCCCACCTTGGACCTTATAGATATCTAAGAAGTGCACCACCCACAGTGTCCTTGCAAAACAGGCATGAGGTTCTGCAGGAAGAACTGGTTATGAGCAAGGACAAGGGCTCAAAAAAAACCAAAAGTGCCACAAGGCCCAAAAGTGCTACCAAGACCTTGTTCTCACCAATAGAGAAGGGCTGGTGACCAGTGTGAAGCTCAGGGATAACCTTGGATGCAGTGACCATGATGCAATAGAATTTAAGATCTTCAGGGAAACTAGGAGGACGTATCCCAAGCTTACAATCCTGGACTTAAGGCATGCAGACTTTGATCACTTCAGGGATCGGCTGGCCAAAGTATTGTGGGACAAAGCCCTAGAAGGAAGAGCAGCCCAGGGCGGCTGGTCAGTGTTCAAGGATCACCTTCTCTGTGCCCAGGAGCAAAGTATCACCAGAAAGAGGAAATCAGGAAAGAATGCTAGGAGACCTGCCTGGATGAGCAAGGAGCTCCTGGACATGCTGTCACACAAAAGAAAACTCTATAAGAAGTGGAAGAAAGGACAGGTAGAATGGGGGGCATATAAGGAAGCTGCCCAAGCATTGAGAAATCTGATTAGAAAAGCTAAAGCTCAGTTTGAATTAAATCTAGCCAGGGAGATCAAGGGGAACCGTAAAAATTTCTATAGGTATATTAACAGTAAAAAGAAGAAAAAGGAAGGTGTGGGCCCCCTCAGAAAGGAATCAGGGGAGTTGGTGACATGTGACATAGAGATGGCTGAGGTTCTCAATGACTTCTTTAACTCAGTCTTCACTGGTTAGTGCTCCAGCTGCACTCCTGGGATCATGGAAGATAATGGTAGGGACTGGAAGAGGGAACAGCCCATTGTGAGTGAAGATCGGGTTTCTGACTACGTGAAGAACCTGAAAGTGTTCAAGTCTGTGGGACCCAATGGGATACACCCACGGGTGATGGGGGAACTGGCAGATAAGGTTGCTAGACCACTCTCTATTATATTCCATAAGTCCTGGCAGTCTGGGGAGGTCCCCACTGACTGGAAAAAAAAGAAACATAACTCCTGTTTTCAAAAAAAGGAAAGAAGGATGACCCAGGGAACTACAGGCCAGTCAGTCTCACCTCTGTGCCTGGTAAGATCATGGAGCAGATCATCCTCGAGGCACTGCTGAGACAGAATAAAAATGAAGAGGTGATTTGGTACAATCAGCATGGCTTCACCAAGGGGAAATCCTGCCTGACAAACCTGGTGTCCTTCTATGACAAGGTCACAACATAATTTATGAAGGTCGAGCAACTGATGTCATTTACCTGGAACTGAACAAAGCCTTCGACACTGTCCCGCATCACAGCCTGGTCTCCAAACTGGTGAAACAGGAGTTTGATGGATGGACCATTCAGTAGATAAAAAACTGGCTTGATGGCTGCACCCAAAGAGTGGCTGTCAATGGGTCCACGTCCAAGTGGAGGCCAGTGACAAATGTAGTCCCTCATGGATCAGTACTGGGACAAGTCTTGTTCAACATCTTTGTTGGCAAACTGGACAGTAGCATTTAGTGCACCCTCAGCAAGTCTGCCAACAACACCAAGCTGTGTGATGCAGCAGACATGCTGGAGGGAAGGGATGCCATCCTGTTGGACATTGACAGGCTGCAGATGTGGGCCCAAACCAACCTCAGGACGTTCAACAAGACCAAATGTAAGGTCCTGTATCTGGGTCTGGGCAATCCCAAGCACTGATATAGGCTGGCTTGAGAGCAGCCCTGAAGAGAAGGACTTGGGGGTTCTGGTGGATGAGAAGCTCAATATGAGCCACCAGTGTGCACTTGCAGCCCAGAAAGCCAATCGAATCCTGGGCTGCATCAAGAGAAGCATAGTCAGCAGGTTGAGGGAGGTGATTCTCCCCCTCTACTCCGCTCTGGTGAGACCCCACCTGGAGTACTGCATCCAGTTCTGGAGCCCCTATTACAAGAAGGATATGGACATGCTGGAAGGTGTCCAGAGAAGGGCCACGAGGAAGACCAGAGAGATGGAACACTTTTCCTATGAGGACAGACTGAAAGAGTTGGGGCTATCAGTCTGAAGAAGAGAAGGCTCTGAGGAGACCTTGTTGTGGCCTTCCAGTATCTGAAGGGGGCCTACAAGAAAGCTGGAGAGGGACTTTTTAAGATATCAGGTAGTGATAGGACTAGGGGGCATTGAAAAAAAAGTAGAAATGGCTGTATCCAGATTGGATGTTAGGAAGAAGTTTTTCACCATGAGGGTGGGGAGACACTGGAACAGGTTGCCCAGGGAGGTGGTAGAAGTCCTTGGAGGTTTTTAAGGCCAGGCTGTATGTGGCTCTGAGCAACCTGATCTAGTGGGAGGTGTTTCTGCCCATGGCAGGCGGGTTGGAGCTACATGATTCTTGAGGACCCTTCCAAACCTAACAATTCTATGATTCTATCAGTGTCTGCAAAAATGGAAGACCTCTGGAAGATGCAAAAGTATTGTATGGGGTTCAATAGGGCCCATTACTGGGTTCTGCGCTTGGGTGGCACCAATTCCATGCAACACTGCAGGCTTGGGACAGAGTGGCTAGAAAGCTGTCCGTGGTGGTAGGGCTAAATAGGCCCAGACAAGTCCTGGTGCGCCTAGACATGGTCCCCCTCTCCCCGCTCCCTCCTGCAAGAGTAAAAGGAAATGTGGCAAAAGGGACAAAAGAACAGGCATCAAAAATCCTGATAAACAGAGGGACATATTCTCCTTTTATGGTTATAGAGCAAGTGCACTGGACATGCTTCTCCTTGACCAGGCCTATGTCTTTGNCGTGGTGGTAGGGCTAAATAGGCCCAGACAAGTCCTGGTGCGCCTAGACATGGTCCCCCTCTCCCCGCTCCCTCCTGCAAGAGTAAAAGGAAATGTGGCAAAAGGGACAAAAGAACAGGCATCAAAAATCCTGATAAACAGAGGGACATATTCTCCTTTTATGGTTATAGAGCAAGTGCACTGGACATGCTTCTCCTTGACCAGGCCTATGTCTTTGCCTTTTATGGTCATGGCCTGGCAGAATCCCATTTCACTGGCTAACTGTTTGCTGGCTTCAGTTGCCCTATGGGCCCAAACTGAATCTCAGGCAAGTGATAAATACAGGCTACACTGTATTCACCTTGCCTTGCCTTGAATCATCTTGCCTTGAGTCACCTTGCCTTGAGTCACCTTGCCTTGTCCAAGATCTGGGAGACAAGCCATGAACCTGCAAGCCCAAGAATCAAGCCTCACTTGTGTTTCAATTTAGAATCTGTGCTGTGCCTTGGTTTACCCAGAAAGACACAAGTACCCTTCGCAGTAAGCGTCATGAAACCCCCAGTACAGCCAGATGTATCTTGCTGGACCGAGGGACAAATCCTGAATGAGCCAAGACCCCGTGAACCATCCCCTTGTAGCAATAAGCTGCTATCAGTATCAGCACCAGTTTTGCAAACCCTCAGGACAATCTGCAATCCTGGAAGAAGCTTCAAGAGCCACCTGCCGTCGTGTTGAAGCCAGACCAGCTTTACCAGCTAATATACAACAGCACCCCCCACCTTACTTGGGTGGAACTCATTTGTAACTAGTTTATTGCCTCCTTTGTTTAACAGTTTGAGTCTCCCCCTGTGGTTGAGTGCCATATTGCACCAGGGATTCTCTTTCCCAGTTTTTTCTGGTTTGCTTATAATTGTTAAAATTGTTATATTGCCTAAATACTGTACATTCCCTCTGTAAATATATATGTTCCAGCCATACACCAAACCTATTGATAAGTTTCTGGCAGTTTTCCATATTAATAAAAACATATTAATATTTTAATATAATATTTTCTTATTAATTTATTCATAAATTTGTAGCCATCAAACTGTCTGGCAGAAAAGGGGCTGAAAGTGATGGCTGACAGGCAACTGGACATGATGAAGCAGGTGGCCAAGAAGGCCAGCCACATCCTTGCTTGTATCAGCAATAGGCTGAGGGTACTGGGATTGTTCAGTCTGGAGAAGAGGAGGCTGAGGGAGACCTCACTGCTTCCTACAACTACCTGAAAGGAGGTTGGACTGAGGTAGGTGTTGTTCTCTTCTCCCTAGTAACAAGCAATAGGATGAGAGGAATTGGACTCAACTTGTTCCAGGGGAGGTTTAGATTGGATATTATGAAAAAAAAAAAAATTATTTGCTAAAAGAGTGGTAAGGCATTGGAATAGGCTGCCCAAGGAGGTGGTAGAATCTCCTGGATGTCCCTGGATGTATTCAAAAATCGTGTAGACATGGCACCTTGGGATGTAGTTTAATGACCATGTTGGTGTTAGATCAATGTTTGGCCTTGACAATCTTAGAAGTCTTTTCCAACTGAAATGATTCTATGATTCCTTTTAAGTGGCACAAACTACAATAATTCTGTTTATGTGACTTTAGGTAGTTTCATCTACCTTGTGCTGCAGTGTGACAACCTGTATCACCTTGATCTTAACTGCTGACTGCAGGGGAATCCCTGATCCAGTGCCTGGAGCTCCACCTCTCCCTACTTCTTCACTGCCCTTGGATTTCTGTAGGACTGTTTTTCTTACATTTTCTCATCACTCTCACAGGTGCTGTGCAGTGGCATTTTCCTTACTTAAAGATATTTTGACAGAAGCACTATCAGCTTGCTGATGGGCTCAGCTTTGGTCAGTAGCAGGTCCTCACATCTCACTGGAACTGACTCAGGCAGACATGGAATTGGCTTCTGACATCTTCTCACAGATGCCACCCCCTGCTTGGCGAGTGAACCCTGGTGAGTGAACCCAATAGATGGTATTTGAATTATGCAGTATTCAGGAAATCAGAAGCAGAGAGAACTCTTTGCTGATGATAGTTATGACACATGAATCATCTTTGATAATAAACTGCAGTAAAAATCAGGTTTTATACATTTTTTTTTAATCTACTTTTAGCTCAGTAGGAAGCGCTAGAAGCACACAAGTATCACACTGCTGTATTGTGACTTCTTGTTTCTCTTATGTGATAATACATGATAAGTTACATTTCAGGGTTTCAGATTAGGATTTCTGAGAAAATCTGATGAGCCTTTTCAATAAACTTAATATCTTTAAAGTTTTTTTCCTTTTTAAATTATTTTTTTCTTAAGACAGACCCTTGCAATGGTTAATTTTATTCATCTAACACAAAAACATATTTTATTTGTAAAATAGACTAATATTGCCATTGGCAAAGAATGTTGTGTTTCTTCTAAGAGAAATTTCTACAAGCACTCCAATCATGTGCATTTTAGGCTAAAACAGGACTTGAGACAAGGCTATCTGTAAGGTAAATCCCAAGGTCCATTCTGGAGGTGGGGCTGAAGACAAGGTGACATACAATGTAGGCTTGAATCTATCCAGGCATACCATTCAGGACAGCAAAGTCAAGGCACAACATACCTAAAGCATAGTTCAGGTCAGATCTGAGGGCCTTGCCCTGAATTTAAAAAGGTACTCCTGGGCGACCAGGTAAGCAAATGGAGGTTGGGGACCCAGCTGAGTCTTTCAGGACATAAAAAACCTATTAAAAAACTAAGAGTTTAAAAAAAAAAAAAAATCCAAAACCTAAAATTCCAATATTAGCTTCCAGACAAAAGCTACTGATGTCTTAACAGAGGATTATCTCAGAAGATGTAGGCATAAAAGTAAAATGTTTATATTTTATTCACAAATATGTATATAGAACTTCTTTTTAGCCTGTTTCTATTATAGTCATCTTGAAGATACATTTTATCCACAATTAGAAATTTTGAAGAGCATTGGATGATGTGAAAGTGTGTATACTTTTCGTTTTTCCTTGAAATTTCTTTTTATTATTTACTTATACACTCTTCTGAGAAAAAGATAGACTTTTTGTCTATGAATGCATGACCTAACAATTAGAATAGAAAGATTATTACACTCTCTGCCTGGTCAAAACTTCATTATTCATACAAATAGAAAGAATGAGTATTATCCAACAGACAATTATTTTTTGCTGAAAAAAGCTGAAAAAATTATCTGAGGGCATTTTTGGTGTACATTGCAAAAAAAAAAAAAAAGGAAATAAAAGAGCCTGGATGTATGCTAACTGCCCTTTAAAAATTCAGATGAACATTCATAGAGATTGCATTGCAAGGGATTCTTTAGAGAAGCTGATTTCAAAGCACATGGAACTCAATAGAAAAAAAACAAAGTCTTTTGGATCAGGCATTACATTCTTTATTTGTTCAGAATGTATTATTTTCATCAGTGCAAAAAAATCACAGAGCAGACAAAAGCTAGAAACCCAGCAGTCTGTTCCCAGACAAGATTTATATTAGCAGATTCTACCAGCATGCAGAAACTACAGGTAGAATTTGGAACAGGTTAACATTTAATGCTATGAAACCATATAATAAGCCAAGGAAAATTTTGTTTTTTTGTGTTCATATCTATTTTACTGAAATATGCAAATGAAGTGTTGAAAGAGTTCTAAAAAAGCTTATGATTAATTGCATGAATGTACAATCTTACTTGGAGAGTGTCGCACTCATTTTCTTCAGCTGTCCATCCTAAAAATATCAGGTTTGGATGTGTTTGAATTATGAGCTCAGATTATTAGCTGAAATCTTTTCTTTTTCTCTTTTGCCTTCCAAGTCTTAATTAGAAAGTACTTTCAGAAAGAAACAAACAAAAAATCTGGTGCTTTTTGTAACATTCGCAGAGGACTTTCCTGTTTCTGTGTCTTAGCCCAAATTCTTAAGCTGAAAGTTCAGTTGGAGAGACATTTCTCTTGGCACTGGAATTTAATCAAGTGCACATATTCGTTTTGGTTCATACTCACACCCAAAATATCCTGCAAAGTCTGGTGAGATCCCAGGAATGGGATGCAGCTGTCATTGCAAGATTTGTCCTTTATTTTTCTGATGAAAAAAATTCATATATTTTCAAAATATCAATTTGCTTTCAAGAACCTGAAACAAGTATTCTTACCTTCATTCTACCACCACACTCCCCAATCAAAGAGTCCCTCTCCATCTTTCCTCTAGGTCCCTTCTAAGTACTGGAATGCTGCTTATAAGGTTTCCCTGGTGCCTTCTCTTCTCTAGGCTGAACAACCGCAACTCTCTTAACCTGTCTTCATAAGTGGAGCACTCCAGGCAGATCATATTCATGGTCCTGTTCTGGACTTGCCACAAGTCCATGTCCTTCTTATGCTGGGGACCACCAATCTGCTATCTGCGCTTCTCTTTATGCTGATCAGGATATGATTGCCTTCTCAACTGAGACAGCACACTGTTGACTTAAATTCAGTTTTAATTCCACCAATACACAGAGCTCCTTCTCCACAGGGCTGCATACAATCCACTTGTCACCCAGCCTCTATTTGTGCTTTTGATTGCCTTGAAATGTGTCAGACTTCTCACTCGGCCTTGTTGAACTTCATGGGTTTTGCAAAGTCCCACCTGTCAAGCTTGTCAAGTTCCCTCTGGATGACATCCCTTCCCTCCAGGATGTAGACCACGCCACTCCAGATTGTTGATAAACTTGTTTAGAGTGCACTTAATCCCACTGTCCATGTCTCTAAGATGTTAAAAAATACTGGTCCCAATATGATCCCAGAGAAATGTTCCATATCACTGCTCTGCACATGAACATTGATTCACTGTCCACGCATCTTTCAGTGTGACCAACCAGCCAATTGCTTATCCACCAAGTGATACGTTTATCAAATCCATATCTCTCTGGTTTAGAGAAAAGGACACTGTGGGACACTGTCAAATTATTTGTACAAGTCCAGGTAGAGGATGTAGATACCCTTATCTCTCTGGTATAACCCCATCATAGAAGGCCACCAAATGAATCAGGCACAGTTTATGCTTAGAAAAGCCATGCAGGCTGCCAAAAATCACTTCTTTGTTTTCCATGTCCCTTAGCATAGTTTCCAGGAGGATTTGTTCCATGATCTTGCCAGGCACAGACATGATACTGACTTGTTTGTAGTTCCCTAGGTCTTCCTTTTTTCCCTTTTTTTCACAATAGGGTTTAAGTTTCGTCTTCTCCAGTTAGCATTGTGGCTTAGCTCCTTCATCCACCCATGGATACATGTCATCAGGTCCCATGGACTTGTTCACTTTCAAGTTCATTAGATGATCTCAAAGACTGCTTTTTTAGCATTCCTTTACATCCAAACGATGCTCCTAAATTTGCTTTTTCAGTTCCAAACGTCAACATGCAACAACCATTACAGAGATATCACTTTCTGCTCCAGCTTAAGTTGCTAAATCGTGTCCAGAGAAGGGCAACAAAGCTGCTGAAGTGTCTTGAGAACAAGTCTCACAAGGAAGAGCTGCAGGAACTGGGATTGTTTAGTCTGGAGAAGAGAAGGCTGAGCGGAGACTTCATTGCTCTCTACAATTACCTAAAAGGAGGTTGTAGCAAGGTGACAGTTGGTCTCTCCTCTCTAGTTCAGGTGATTGTATGAGAGGAAATGGCCTGAAATTGTGCCAGGGGAGGGTTAGATTCTATATTAGGAAAAAAATATTTATTGAAAGAGTGGGCAGGCATTGAAATAGGTTGCCCAGGGAGGTGGTGAAGTCACAGTCCCTGAAGGTGTTCAAGAAATACGCAGACATGGCTATGGTGAGCTTGCACCCTCCTTACTGGCCTAAGGATCTTGAACTCCAGCATTTCACAGTCCCTGCAGCCAAGGCTGCCCTTGTGCTTGGCTACCTAGAGAAATGGTTAAATTGTCACCTCTGGATGTATTGAAAAGCTGCCAAGATATGATGCTTAAGAATATGGTACAGTAGGGGCCCTGGCAGAGTTAGATAATGGTTGGACTTGATGATCTTAGAGGTCTTTTCAACCATAGTGATTCTTGAATCTGTGATACTGTGATTCACATTCTCCAATAGCCTCTATTTGTTGGTGAGGACAAGGTCCAACATAATGCCTTTCCTCAGTGGCTCTTCTTTCATTTGAAGGAAATTCTCATCAATACATTCCAGGAACCTTATAGATTTCTTACACCTTGCTGTTTCCTCAACAGATACCGTAGTTATGAAGTGTCCCCACAAGGACTAGGGCTTGTGAATGTAAGACTGCTCCTGTCAGCCAGAGAGGACCTTATCTTCTCAGTCTTCCTGATTGCGTGGCCTGTAGCAGGCCTCCACTATAATGTCCTTTGTGCCTGCCTTCCTTTTCATTCTGACCCATAAATTCTCAGTTGGCTCCTCATCCATCTTCAGGGACAGCTCCATTCACTCCAGATGGTCACTGACATGGAGGATGACACCTCTTTCTCATCTCCCCTGCCTTTCCTTCCCAAGATGCTGTATACTTCTATTCCAGCTGTGCAGTCATAGGGGCCATCACACCATGTCTCCATAATGCAAGTAAGATCTTAGCCCTGTGGACATCTTTAACTATTTTATTTCCCATGGTACATGCATTTGAATAGAAGCATTTAAGTTAGGTCCCAAATAATGGTGACTTACTGGTTGGAATGGCTGGAACTCCTTTGTGCTGCTCTTCAGGTGTTCTCCTGCAGTTCTGTTATCCCTCTCCAGGATTTGGGTATCTATTTCTGTCCCTGGCATCAAACTCTTTGGATACATGATGCTTGCCCAAATAATAATAAATAAATATAAATACAATATAGATTCAGATATTGAACTACAAAAAAAATTTTATATTGTTAAAGACTCACCATTCTTTTCCTTATTTCCTTTCTAAATACATTGTGTTACTCAAGAGCATTCCATGAGTATCCCTGATCATGAAGATATTTCTCCATTTTTTTTTTTTTTTAGCTAAATTGTTATGCCTGTGTATCTATAAACCTATTTTGGATTTAGGATACGTAATACTAGTTGAAATGTGTAATGGTGGCTCTGAGGTTTCCTATAAGGAATTACCTACAGTGAACAGCTGTTTCCTTACATATCAGTACAATTGAACATATATCTTTACTAAACAACACTTCTCCCAGATTTAGAGGGCTTTTTATATTATAAATGTATAGGTATTATAACCTCATGTATTGTCTATCCATGAAGGACTTTGTAGATATGGCAATTCATCACAAATGAATATGTTATTTTGAGCTGCCTTTGAAAACATAATGAAGAGAAAAAGGAATACATATCTATAAATGTATGGGGAGAACAGCACATATCGCATGTAATAGAACTGCACAAGAAAAGCTTTCTCCAGTTTATTAAGTCAACATTTTCCGTAAAAATGTAGGTTGTCTTTCTGTGGAACTTATTTGTGATTTCTACTTAATACAACACCGATTAACTTACTCATGAGCATAATCACCTGGCAACACATGCTTCATGGCCTACAGCAAAAGCAGTAAAATTTTTCCACAATAATTTGTATGGCTCTAATTGTTTTGTCTTACTTAGGATTTGTATAATTTTAGAAAAAAATTGCTGATATTTCTTCAACAAATAGAGGTACGTATAGCACCATCTAGAGATATAAAACCAAATTTTAAAAATTAAACACTATCAGTCAACCTATATACACGATGATTTTGCCATTTATAATTACAGTTCTAACTATATTATTTTCAAATGATAGGCTGTAAGAAAATCACATGGTCCTAACTGAAAGCATATACTTTAAAAACATTGATTCCCTGAATGATTTTTCCAGAAATTCACTGATTGACTAGCTTCTGACTATAACATGTATTCTACGGCAAATTATTAGGAAAATGTGTAGAATACACAGTATTTAATAACATTCTTAAAAGCTCTTCATGTTGAGTAGAAATATTAAATGTCCTTCAAATAGGATAAAATAAAAAAAAATCAAAAAATTAGTATCATTTTATTACACTTAAGAAAGTAATAATTTAAACACTGTTACTAAGATCTAGAAACACACACTTAGGCACAGTGGCCGTAAAGGTACTACAGATTCCTGGATGATGATGATTCTTTCATTTTCTGAAAAAAAAAACCTAGTCAAGTTACAACATTCTATATACAATGTGCAAGAGTCTCAGTTGTCTAATTCTGTTCAGTGAAGGAATAAATAACTTGCATCTTTATAAATCATATAATTTGCTACTGTGCAGTAACAGCTGCTTTCTCTGACTAAGAAGTCTCTGTGCTTTATCTTTTACTATAGTCAATGGATAACAGGAAAAGGTAAGGAGGAGAAAATGGATTTTTAAGTGTTTTTAATATGTCAGAGAAGGAGTAGGCAGCTTATTACTTTCTTTTCTTCCCTTTAGCTGCTAATTTTCTTACAGGATGAGCGGCTTCAGCCGGGACATTATACAACAACTCTTCATCTGAAAGAAAAATAAACCAGATCATAAATAAGTACTAAAAGTATATATAATTTTAAAAATTTGCCTTGATTCTAAATCAATATTTCAAATCCTACTTCTGTGTCAAGACATTTTAAACTGTGTTAAATCAGAAAGCAAATCTAAAATAAGTTCATTTTTAACATCATAGTGCAATAGTCTCCTTTTGTATTGACATATAGACAAAAATAAATTGAAATTAGTGACATTATATGAGTGTAAAACAAAGACACTGAAAGCAGCATGAGACACTAGAATATTTACAGGAAGAAAATCTGTATTAAAATTTGAATAATTAAAAAACAAAGTATTCAATATATTGTCAGGGTACTGGTAAGAGTTAACGACCATATTTCTCCAAGTCTACAGCTATCTCCTGTAACCAACGTATTAAAAAAAAAATACCAGAAGAGCTGAAAAGTTATAGTTGAAGTGTATATGAAGGTCAGATACAGATTACTGATTTTTTAAAATTTATTACTTCAAGACTCTTCTTTTTGTAAGATATGATGATCTCAGTAATGTTATTGACGCAGAAACACAAAACGCAACGCTGACAGTTCATGAAGAGCAGTGTTTTGGAATGAAAGTTTTCTATCATTTTTACTTGATTAGATCCAATATTACTTCAGGCTATATGCCTGAAAGAAATGTACTTTCCATTATTTTAATCTTTGTCTCTAATTTAATGATATTATTGTTATTTCCAGGGATGGCTTCCAATCATTAATATGATCACAGAACTGATTTATGAAAGATTGTGAAATATTAAACATAAATGTTTCTATATTCTCTGCTCTTTGTTCAAGTAGTTTGAGACATATCATTGAGGAAAAAAACCAACAAAACAACAAAACCCCAAACCCTTACTACAACCCTTGTCAAACCAAGAAACAGAATCTGGTTTTGTAGGTAGGGTGTTGATTAGTCACTTAGACTTTTCTCCTAGAACAAAACAACTCCAAAGAGTGATTCAGATATTCTTTTAAGATGGGTAGGATGAGTAATCTTCTGAAAGAGTCGATCATCTCTTCTATCTTACATTCTATCTGCTCTCCTTTCTCTGTCAAGGACTGTAGATCACATGTTTATATTACACACTTCACTGGGGTCAACTCAACCAGACTCACAATACTATAATTGTTTTACCTTGTTTTTCATGAAGTTACTAAAACATGAAGTTGTACTAAATTAGCTTCCACTAGATTTAATTAAAATTATCTATCTCCTTTAAGGAAAAATACAGAATCCTGAGAGGCAGCATGGAAGGAAATATTCACAGTGTCCTGAAAACAAAACAACAAAACAAACAAGTAAATTATTAACTATGTATCTAAAAGCTAAAAGAAAAAAATATTATCTTTGATAAAATGAACACATGTATAGCAAAAACAGCTGTAGTTTTGATTCTAATGTGAATTTGAAATAGAAGGAAAAATATATTTGAATGGTACTATTTATCTTTAAAAATGCAAGCTAAACAACACTGAAATATAGACTGTCTTTTTTTGAGCTGTGTAGGTTGATCATGTGCAGTAAACATTAGGAAGTCTAATTAAAAGATGCAGAAAGTGTTTATTCTAATAATTTGGCTTATGATTTTCAACAATCAAATACAACTAAGAATATAAATAAAAGTTACTCTTTGACCTCCCTTCGGAGCACAGAAGTGTTGTGTACAGAACATATCAGTATGCATCTACAGCAGGCCTCATTAGTTTGCCATCTGCCATGGTGGATAGATGCTAAAATGTTGTTATTGCAAGGTTCATTAAGCAGTAAAATTATAATATTGTAAAAAAAAATGTATTTTAAATAAAAATCCCTTGAAAGAAAACAGCTGCCAAATGATGACTGAGGCTGTGATCCCATTAAAAAGAAAAGACATCAAACAAATAGAAGAAATTTTAAAACAGTCATATCAACCTTAGCTTATCTCTCATTTAAGAATGTTAAGCAGCTATAGAGATGAATAAGATAACTTTTTTAAATAAGATGATATTTTCAACAAGGCAATATTTAAACAACATAAAATAGAATGTTTTATCCTGGTTATTTCAATTCTAGCACATCTTCATTGGTTAGGAGGTAAGGGTAGTTTTGTAAATTCTTTTCAATATAAAAATATGTATCACATATTTAGCTAACAGACTATATACTTATATAAATACTTCATATCCTTTGAGACCATTTTATCTTTCATACCAAATGTAAAAATCTTTACTTCTTCTGAATGGAAGTTCCAGCTATACAAATAGGTTTTATTAATTTTTCAGAAAGGGGCAAATGCGTGTGATGGCCACTAAACATTTCTAGGTTCACTCCTGGAACATAGTTGAGAACAGAGTTAAAGTTTTAATTTTTTTATTATTAAAAAATAGTATTATTTATTCACTTCATAGAAGAGAATATGCTGGTTGCTGAGATGAGCAGGTGGCACTATAAATAACTGAAGAAGATAGAGTGCTATACTGACTTCTGTAAGACTATCTCTTTTCTACCAGTCTAAAAAGATTTTCCTCTAGACACTCATCACTGAATCACAAGGTGGGCTCATTGTTACTAACAGGACTCATCAATACCAAGAAAGAAAATTGAACATGAGTATGATGTGACCTGTGAGTTGATCTATTTCTGATTTTACAGATACTCCATTTCATATGTATTGTCTGAAAATGGATGAAATAGTAGGTTTTATGATGACTTATGTGGAATTTAATAACTATAGTTTCGTGTGACATAATTGTTATTTATTAGCTAGGTAACTTACAAGACAATGCCATCTTAACAACATAGATCTTATGAGTTACTGTGACAATATGTCATTATTTACAGCATATGTAGTGACTTGATGTACTTACACTCACCATAACTACTCACAGATAATAGTTTGAGATCTTTCAAAAGCAGCATAGATAACAACATATGTCAAAGTGTACTTCATACTGATAACGCAGCAAGACCTTAGGAACTGAACTTTTTCATTTAAAAGCTGTATGTAATACAAAACTGAAATGAATTTCAAAGCAAGCTAAAATATGTAACAAGTTCAATGAAAACAGTAATATTTTACATTATGATCCTCATCACAATTAAGAAATCACTATAATGTCACTATAACATTATTTGAAAATAAACATCTATCCTGAATGCTACAATGTGATCCAGCCACTTAACAAACTTAAATGCAAACAAATAACAAATGATCATAGCTGTCTTAAAGAGCTTATATTGGAATTTAAAGTTAATATTTAAGAAGCATGTTCAAGAGATGAAAGACTGAGGAGGAAAAATGACAGACCCAAAACAGACCAACTGATGATTGACTGTCATTAATGTCATGAATTCCAACTAAGTTTGGAACAGAAGTAAACTGAGATAGTGGTATGGTAACTGTAAAGTCAGTCTGTATGTTTTTCATTATCATTCTTTTTCAGTATTCACAAAAGTCAAGTCTGAGGTTTTGCTGTCTGCAGAATCTTTCCATGCCTGGTTAGTGTTGCTCAGGGAGAGAAAGCCTAAATAAACTTAGTGAAGTATTTATCAAAGCTCATCCATCTTGTAAGTAGCCAGAGTATAAGAAAGGCACTTTCTTTAAAGCATCACTGCAGCTTTCTAAACTGCATATATACTTAATAAGAGCATGGATTTACCTCAGAACTTCTTTTATAGTGCAAATTACTTGCCGCAGTCAGGTCTTCACTGATGAGCAGCCATCGTTTTCACAGAGTAAGAGCACTTATCACTGTCTGAGGTACGAGAAGTAAATGTGTGTGTAAATAGTAGACTATTAAAATCCTGCTCAAGGATTCCAACTTTTAAAACAGTTCTCAGTCTCTTTGCAGTCCATCATAGCACCATACTGAATTAAAATAGACAAAAAATTACACTTGACTATGGCAAAACCAAGATATACAGAGAACTCTATAGTTTCAATAACCTGGAGAAGAAAATATATATCCCTGTACTTGATGAAGCCAACACTCTCCATGAAACTATTTGGTAATTAATAATGAAGGACTGACAGAAAACACCTATAGAAAAAGCAGTTTCTCGTAACAATCTGTAATTGTCAGTGTCAACAGACACTTTAATTTCACCTTGCAAAATTCCCTTTCTAAAGCCTGATATCTCTTTCAACATCTTTTCACTTCGATGAAAGAATTTCAGATGGATATAGTTTCTCCATCTCTTCAACCCTTCAGCTCAGAAACCCTTTTTAATTTACTCTGTAAGGTGCATATACATCCTTTAGTGCAGTGGCAGGGAAGGGTAAGAAAAAAGAGAGAAAGGATAGAGGGAAGTTTCTTAATTGTGAATTCTGCCAAGAAAATATTTTATCTCTGAATAAAAGGTAAATGCAGAATATTTTAAAACATGGAAAACCTCGAAAGTTGAGGTTGTCCCCAGGGGTCAATACTGGGTCCATTCTTGTTCAAAGTTTTCATCAGTGATCAGAACGAAGGGCTTGAGCGTTCCCTCAGCAAGTTTGTTGATGTTACAAAATTGGGAGAAGTGGCTGACACACAAGAACACTGCGCTGCCATCCAGTGAGAGCTGGACAGGCTTAAGAGTTGAGCAAAGGGGAGCCTAATGAAGTTCAACAAGGACAAGTGTAAAGTCCTGCACCTGGGAAGGAACAACCCCATGCTCATTATAGGATAGGGGTTGTTCAGCTTGAACACAGGAGTCCTGATAGACAACAAGTTTGCCATGAGGCGGAAATATGCCCTTGTGACCAAGAAGGCCAGAGATATCCTTGTGTACCTTAAGAAGAATGTAGCCAGCTGGTCTAGATGAGGCCACATCTGAAGTACTGTGTCCAGTTTTGGGTTTCCCAGTTCAAGAAAGGCAAGGAACTACTGGGCAGAGTCCAACAGAGGGCAGCAAGCATGATTAGAAGACGAAAGCATCTCTGATGAAAGGCGTCTGAGAGACCTGGTGCTTTTCAGACTGAAGAGAAGAAGGCTTAGAGGGGATTTTATCAATGCTTATAAATTTCCAAAGAGCAGGTATCAACAGGATAGGGCCAGTCTTTTTGAAGTGGTGCACAGTGATAGGACAAAGGATAATGAGCACAAACTAGAACATGGGAAGCTCCATCTAAACACAGGGGAAAATATTCTTTAAGGGTGCCAGAGACACTGGAATGTACTGCTCCAGAGTCTCTTTCTCTGGAAATTTTCAAAACTCACCTGGATGCATTCCTGTGCAATCCGATCGAGGTGAACTTGCTTTAGTAGGGTGCTGTCACGGTCCAAGCAGTGGACTCGTGATGGCTCATTGCTGTGATTTCAAAGTGCAAAAACTCGGGCAACCACACAGGGGGTTCACTTCAATCAATAGTAAAACTTTATTGTTTGCCTTTAAGACGGCACAAAATAGGTAGGGAGAAGTGAGAGGAGAAAGGGGAAAGGTAAAATAGAGCAGAGTAAAGGGAAGAGAGAAAAGAGAAAGAGGTTTATAGCTACCATCAGTGTGAGGGTCTAAAGATGTGTCTCTGATCCCTTCTTGATCCTGGGAGAAGGCTCTCCTGGTCTTGTTGCTAGGGAGACATCTTTTATAATCAATTTCACTCCCGCCAATATCTGAATGCCACTCTCCACCCCTTGTGCCCGCCACAAATAAGGCTTCCATGCATGCCCAAGGAGGAGTGACCTAGATGTGGTCAACCCAAGGAGACATGTCCAAAGCATGATCTGCCTTGGAGGTAGGAAGCCTTCACCCAGGTGGTGTGTTTCCATATTATAATGACATCATAATGAGCAAAGTTCACTAATGTTCCCTTTAGCAACTCCAGGACATCAATCCCTTTTGGTGGCAGCTATGTTTCTTCATTCCGAAGCAATAATCGGGAACAGTGGAATCATCCATCATACTTGACAGGTACAGACGGTTGGTACCAGGTAGCCCTCTTCCCATGGGACCTACACCTGCACCATGGAGACTGCACTCTATTGCACAGGCTCAGTAACTTAATCAGTAACATATTATGGAGCACGCTACTGCAAACTCATGCTAAGATGTTAGCCTGAATAGTTAGTCCAAGTTCTGGGGTACAGAGGTCTCTATTCCTGACGACAATGATGAGACAGATAATGTACTTTGGACTGTTCCTCACAGGTGATTGGACTAGAGGATGCCGAGAGGTCCCTTCCAAAGCTAACCATTCTGTGATTATATGATATTTTTCATTGCTCTAACTGACAAAGCTTCCAAAATCAGCTAAGCTTCCCAGACTACTAGGTCTTCCAGGTCTGATATAAAGGCTGCAATCTTTAAACTAAATACAAAGGAAAACAAAATCCCTGTACATTTCTACAGCCTTTCTGATTCATGAGGCTGTATGAAATTTTCCTTTATGCCTCAGCAGCTTTTAATTCTCCTCTTTCAACTTCCTAAATTGTATTTAATATCACCATTGTACACATTGTTTACTGTGCACACTCCCTCTGTTAACTGTTCAGTTTTGTTATTTGTACTTAGTTTTCATTATTCCTGTTCGGCCTGTGGTGACCTTGGAAAAGTCATGGCACTTTTTGAGTTTCTGTCACTGGGTTGCTTTATTCATTATCACTTCTGAAATTTAGAAATTACATTAAATATGTACTGCTGTGTTATTCCTCTCTCTCTAATATGTCTTCCTGATATTCTTTGCTCCAAATCTAATTCTTTAGAAGGCATGTGCCAAAGGTAACATTAAGTGAATATAATACCAGAATTCAAATTCAAAAGTAGAGGTTTCTGCCATAGATCATACAATAAATTTGTAGAATTTGTTGTTCTTCTGTACTCAGCACTGGTGAGGTCACACCTCAAATACTGTGTTTAGTTTTGGGCCTTTCACTGCAAGAAGGATGTTGAGGTCCTGGAGTATGCCCAAAGAAGAGCAACTAAGGTGGTGAAGGGTGTTGAACACAAGTTTTATGAGGAACAACCGAGGGAGCTGGGATTGTTCAGTCGTCAGAAAGAGAGGATGAGGGAAGACCTCATTGCCCCTGAAAAGAAGTTGTAGTGCAATAGGGGTTGCTCTCTTCTTACATGCAATGAATGACAGGCCTAGAGGAAATGACCTCAAGCTGTGGCAAGGGAGGTTCCGGTTGGATATTAAGAAAAAAATCTTCACAGAAAGGGTTATCAAGAACTGGAATGGGTTTTCTGGGGAAGTGATGGAATCATCATCCCTGGAGGTGTTTAAAAGATGCATGGATGTTGTGCTTAGGGACATGATTTAGTGGTGTAGTGGTTTTGACCCACAAAGTACTACTACTACTACTACTACTATTAGATCATCAGTTACAAATGTGTTTTGACCAATCTCTGCTGTGACCCTGGGCGGGGGGGGAACTGGTTGCTCTCTCGCTCTTCCGGTTACCTTTTTAGGAAGCTGTGTTTTGTCTGTTACGGGATCTGGATGGGTAATTCTTTGTCCCTTTTTCCTCTGTTTTCTATACATACACTGTTGTAATCTAATATCTTTGTAGCAGGGGAGTAAAATGTTTTGTGTAAATCAACTGAGACTAACTTTTTTCCTCCCTTTCTATACTCCCAGTAAGGTGAGAGAGGGAGAGAGGAGCCAGGAAAGGGAAGGGGAAGGACAGGGGGAAGATGTATCTTGCATTACTTCCTGACATTCTTTAATTGGGGCCCAACTTGGGCACAAACCCCTCTTAATTAAGACAGTTGGACTTTTGCAGAAGAGTGCCAAGTTGAAGTGCACAAACAATATGTTTCCTTTCATGCTAAGGCCTTCATTTTTTGCTTCCAGTATCTCTTCTGGTGGTGTTGTATAATCTCTCATGCATTTCTTTTGTTTTTGCATACCCTTTCATAACTATGGTTTCTTTCATGATGTTTGTATTGCCTCCAGTGCAACGGTGCACTGGAGGCAATATTACACCAACTTGGATTCTGTCATCTCCATCTATAAACCAATTCAACAACTAGAGAGATGAAAGGTGATCACTAAGACTCATTCACCCTTCAACAGCGCTATATGGCCGGTGAGGACGTCTAATGGTGAATGGAGACTGACAGTGAACTATGTGTTCTGAATGAGGCCACACCAGCAATGAGTGCTGCTGTCAGACATGCTGGAGTTCCAGTACCAGCTGGAGTCTAAGGTAGTCAAATGGTATGACACAACTGGCATTGCTAATGCATTTTTCTCCATTGCCATAGCACCAGAATGCAGGCCACAGTTTGCCTTCACCTGGAGAGGTGTCCAATATACCTGGAATGGACTGCCCCAAGGGTGGAAACAGCACCACCATTTGTCATGGGCTGATCCAAACTGCTCTGGAGAAAGGTGGAGCTCTGAAATACTTGTAATACATTGATAACATCATTGTGTGGGAAGTTTACATGAAAGGGAAAAAAATAATCCAGATTTTTCTGAAGGCCAAGTTTGCTATAAAGCAAAATAAGGTCAAGGGACCTGCAACAAAGATCCAGTTTTTAGGGATAAAATGGCAGGACAGGCATTGTCAGATCCCGATGGATGTCATCAGCAAGATCACAGCTATTTCTCCACCCCTCAATAGGGAGGAAACCTGGGCTTTCTTGGGTCTTGTGGGTTTCTGGAGGATGCATATCCCAAACTACAGTTTGATTGTAAGCCCTTTCTACCAAGTGACTCAGAAGAAGAATGATTTCCAATGGGGCCCTGAGTAACAACAAGCTTTTGAACAGATCAGATAGGAGATTGTGCTGAAATAGCCCTTGGACCATTTCAGACAGTAAAAGAGGTTACATATATGCTCTACACTGCAGCCTGGAAGAGCAGTCCACATGAAGTCTTTAGCAAAAAACCTTGAGGGAGACAAGAAACTGACCTCTGACGTATTGGAGTCAGAGCTACTAAGGATCTGAGGCCAACTACACTCAACTGAAAAAGAAATATTGGCAGCATATGACGGAGTTTGAGCTGCCTTGGAGGTGATCAGTACTGAAACACAGCTTCACCTGGCACCCGACTGCCAGCGCTGGGCTGGATGTTCAAAGGGAGAGTCTCCCCAACCTCTCATACAACTGGTGCCACATGGATCAAGTGGATCATACTGATTACACAGTGGGCTCAAATAGGGATCCTCAATAGCCCAGGAATCTTGGAAGACATCACAAACTGGCCAGAAGGCAGAGATTTTGGGATGTCACCAGAGGAGATGGAAGTGACATACAGAAGAGGCTCCACCATACAATTGCATGATAATAAAAAGCAATATACCCTGTTCACTTGGCCTGTATCACCCAAGGCTTCTGTGTATATTCCCACCTGGCAGGTTGCAGAACCTGCTGTAGGAGAGAGTGAATCAAGTCAGTTTGCAGAGGTGAAAGCTATTCAACTGGCTTTAGATATTGCTGAGGCAGAAAAACGGCTAATGCTCTATCTCTGTACGGGCTTGGATGATGGCAAATGCTTTATGGGGATGGCTTTGGCAGTGAAAGAGAAACAACTGGCAGAGCAGAGGTAAACCTATTTGGGCAGCTGAACTGTGGCAAGATATTGCTGCTTGGGCAGAGAACTTGATGGTCAAAGTATGTCATGTAGATGTCCATGTACCCAAGAGCTGAGCCACTGAAGAACAGCACAACCACCAGCAGGTGGATCAAGCTACTAAGATTAAAGTGGCTCACTTGGATCTGGACTGGCAACATAGGAGTGAATTATTTCTTGCTCTATGGGTCCATGATGCCTCAGGCCATCAAGGGAGAGATGCAATACAAAGATGGGCTCAGGATCAAGTGGTGGACTTAACCATGGATAGTATAGCACAGGCTATCCACAAATGTGAAATGTGTGCTGCAATCAAACAAGCCAAGCAGATAAAGCCTTACGGTATGGGGGGTGATGGCTGAAATATAAATAAAGGGAGGCCTGGCAAATTGATTACATCATATTGCCACAAACCTGCCAAAGCAAACACTATGTGATTACAATGGTAGAAGCCACCACTGGATGGCTGGAAACATATTCAGTGCCCCATGCCACTCCCACTCCTCAGAATACCATCCCAGGCACCAAAAAACAAGTCCTGTGGTGACACAGAATGTCAGAAAAAATTGAGTCAGATAATGGAACTTGTTTCCAAAACAGCTTCATAGGCACTTGGGCCAAGGAACATGGCATCAAATGGGTGTACCACATCCCTTATCATGCACCAGCTGCTGGGAGAGTTGAGCGTTGCAATGGCCAACTGAAAAAACATTCTGAAAGCAATGGGAGGAGGGATCTTCCAAAACGGGGATGCACATTGGGTTGACCACTTGGCTGGTCAACACTGGAGGATCTACCAATCAGGGTGCCCCTGCCCAATCCAAATTGCCACATTTTGTAGAAGGTGACAAAGTTCCCGTGGTACACATAAAGAATATCCTAGGGAAGAAGGTTTAAGTCAGTCCTGCCCCAGGCAAAAGGAAACCCATTCATGGGATTGCTTTCACCCAATGATCAGGCTGCACCTGGTAGGTAATGCAGGAAGATGGAAAAGTTATTGTGTGCCACAGAATAATCTCATTTTGGGTGAGAATGCACAATAAATTGTATATATATTATGATGTTAATTGCTGTTGATAATGATACAGAATATTGTGGAGAATGTAGTGGTTTGAACCACATAGTATATATGTCCTCCACTATTAGATGAGTTATGAATGCATTATGACTGTGCTGTATTACAACCCTGGAAGCAGGGGGCACCAGTCACTCTCTCACTCTTCCAGTTCTTAAGTGGCTTAAGAACCGTCATCAGTTTGGTCTGTAAGGCTTGAAATCTGTCTACATACCACTTCATTCACATTAAGAGGTACCTCCACAAATGAAAAAAAATGGAAAATGAGAAACAAATCTGCTCTGGAGGTAGAAGTTCTACAACATGCAGAGATGGGAATTTGTTGCAACTACAACATCTTATTGCAAGGGTAAGCAAAGTCAGGTTAAGAAGTTATGAAAAAGTAATGTGGATAAGCAAACATAAATAGTGGTGGTTTGGGGGGGGTTGGTGTCTTTTTTTCTTTTTTTGTGCTCGATAAGGAAAAAACCCAATTATTTAACTACTTCAGAGAAAAAAGGGAAGATAAAAGCAAAGGTAAGGACTCTAATTATCAGAAAGGAAATACACTGGAGAGGGAAAAAAGTAGAATTTCTAAGTACTTGCTCTGCTTCAGTTCACTCAAAAGGACTCTTGTGTAAAATGATTAATTATGTTGGGAGTAGATGAATAACATAAGAGAACAGACACCAACACTGTTAAAAAGCAAATGAGAAAACACTTGGACCGAATTAATGTTTTGAATCAGTAGGGCTGGATTAAATCCATCAGAGAGTGCTAAAAGAATTAGCCAATGAACTTTCATAACCAATGGCAAATGATTTTACGGGACTCCAAGGAGGTCCTAGAAGTGCAGATTAGTAGGTTGACGTCAGTTTTCGGAAAAAATATGCTAAAACAAAGATACAAATAAAAGTAACTCTTACAAATTCTTGAATTATGATTAAGGCACAAAGGAAAGCAAATATTATGTGTCAATACCAGCTTTTATATTCAAACAAATTTAATAAATGTGATCTCTCTTGCCTAATAAACTTATTTAGTACAATAATGCAGGATGTTGCTTTAAAATAAAACCAATGAAAAAGAAAATTCTATATCCCCACACCCTGTGAAAACCAGTTAGCATCTCTATCAAACGTTACCAAAATAGTTCAGAAAGCAGAAAAAAAAGAGGGATCACTCATGAATTATTTTAAATGTATCATAGTTCTAATAATCCTTAGTAAAAAACCACTCAGCCCTTAATCCATTAATTACTGATCTAGCTTAAATATGCATTTTTTTTTCAGAAATAATACTTGTTAAATTAATATTTACACCTTATTATCAGAGGTCAAACTAGAAAACTGGTATAAGCATTACTTATTTCTGAGTATTAATATATTTAATTTCATACTGCTGGATTCATTTCAAGTCTCTTGAGCATTAAATATAGCTCAACCACACACTGGGCACAACAAAAACAGTTACTATGTCACTCTCCTCAGCAAAAGTCAGGGAATGGTGACAGGTAAGTATTGCTATCTACAAAAGACTTTCACCTGCAGTGTTCTTCCAGGTCACAATCTCTGTTTCTTTTCTAAATTTATCAATTCACTTGTGGGAAGATGCTCTATTATTTCATTCCAATAATAGACACAAGGCATTTAATTGTAGAAAATTTTTTGTCAGTGTAAATAAAATGATACCAAAAACTTCAGTCTTCATAGACAGTGTACTTCATACATAGAAGAAATAATTTCTTTTTGAACAAGTTACTCTAGGTCAGTAAGAACTGAACTGGAGGATAACATCATCAGAGACAAAATCAAAGGAATGAAGAGGAAAGCATTGACCTTGACTACTGAAAAACACCCTGTGTCCTCATCAGCAATGCCTATAATTTTTCTAAATTTTTTCTCCAGATTTTACCAAGAGAAACTGAAAAAAATCCCCTAAATTTGTATTTTATTAAAAAAACCCCACATTATTATGTGATTAAGTTGGAATTAAAGAATTAATAGAAAAAAATATTCTGAATTAAATTATCATTTAATCTTGTTTCCAATAAAGTACCTCATACAAAAATCATTATTTGTTATAAATGTATTAATGAATAGTCTGGGCTAAATTAAAATTAAACCACCCCCTCTCATTTCTAGTTCTTTTGCACAGATGAAGTGCTGGCAGTTAGTTATGGTATAGGAAATTATAGATGAACTCCAATGTTAGTCACAGAATCCCAGAAATATTCAGGTTGGAAAAGACCCTTGGGATCACCAAGTCCAACAAGGTTCACCCCTAAGCCGTATCCCCAAGAACCACATCCAAATAACTTTTAAATACATCCTGGGTTGGTGACTCAACCACCTTCCTGGGCAGTCCTTTCCAGTATCTGACCACTTTTTTCCATAAAATTCTTTTCCAGGCCTTTCACCAGCTTTGTTGCCTTCCTCTGCATTCACTCCAGTACATTGACACATCTCTTGTATTTATGTGCCCGAAACTGAACACAATACTTGAGGTGTGGCCACACCAGAGCTGAGTACAAGGGGACAATCACCTCCTTACTCCTGCTGGACACAGCACTTCTAATACAAGCCAGGATGCCATTGGCTTTTGTGGCCACCTGGGCACACTGGTTGCTCATATTCAGTTACTTGTCAATTAGAACCCTCAGGTCCCTTTCTGCTAGACAATAATTTGTGGGGTTTTTTTGTTTGGTTGGTGTTTTTTCATTTGTTTTGGTTTGGCTTGGTTTTGTGTTTGTTTTCTTTTTCCAGAAACTATTTTTAAATTTTACAGTAAGAAGTGTTTTCAGAATGAATTGTGTTAACTGCCTAATTAAAGAACTACTAGAATTGTCACATCCCAGAAAAAAGATGTAAGTCAGTGTCATTGAATCATTGAGTTCTATAATCATAAAATTCATAGAATGGCAGGGGCTAGAAGGGACGTCTGGGGATCATCCAGTCTGACACACCTGCTAATGCAGGTACACCTAGATCAGGTTGCAGCCTGAACTAGTTCAGTGCACACCTTAACAGGGTTAAAATCAACTCCATTTATTTACTATATATGTTGGGTCAAGAGATAAGACACCTCTACACTGCTGGGAAGCAACAGGCAAAGGAGTTGTGTTCATAATACATTGTAAAAATACTACGCTAACTTTTTTTTTTTTTTTTAAGTTTCAAGTGTACTCCAAGAAGTAAACTTGTTTACCCAACAGCTTCATTTGTTCAAATGTTTCCATCTCTTTGCATGTATACACAGTCTAATTTTGTTTTCTATTTTTTTCTACCTCATATATAACGAAAAAGAGCAAAGCAATAGTTTTTCTCTCCTTCTTATATAGCTATCTAATTTACATAAACAGACTTATGCTAAATAGAAGGCAGGACATGGTAATGAGCCCCCAGAATGTTCTAAAGTGCTCAGGAAAAAAAGGATCAGAGAGTAAAAGCATCTTTCTCACAGAACGCCTCAGAACTCCCACATACACATTCCAAGGCAGAGCCAAGCAAGGCCACCTTTATCTTTGATTTGTCTAGTAAGAGGTCAAATTGAGCCCCTTGAAAACGATCTTCCAAATGAAATTCACTGAACTTAACTCTTTACTTGATACAAATCACATATTCCTCTATTAATATTACAAAAATATTCACAACACTCCATTATCAGTGTTGATCAATGTTATTAGATTTATTGTATAAACAAAGGAACAGTGTAGAAAATGAAAGAAAAAAAAAACCAAAGACTTATATAGGAACAGGAACAATCTGATTTTGGCACTGCTTATGCTTCCTTCACAATCGAGCATGAGACAAAACTAGAATAAACAGTATATTGATTAAAATTTGGGGATTTTGCAGGAAATTGATCTCTTAAACAGCTTTATCAGGAAATATATTTCAGCACACACATGGGATGATTTCTTGGGTGGCTTATATGAAGCACATATATTGAGCCTGCAGGATTCTGTCAGAGAACAAAGGCAGATGTGTGAAAGAGCAAGTAGCAATATTAGAATGCAAATAGGAAAGTTGGAAGATTATCTATCAAAAAGTGTTGCACTGGGTATTGAGGACTGGTAGTGGAGAGCAGATGGATTTTGACAAAGAAGCAGACAGATTTTTGGTTGATATGAGAGAACTGTCAAAGTACCAGCTGTGGTTGAGAAGCAAGGATAACCAATTAATTGTCTGTGCCCTTTTTTTGGCAGATGTCAAGTTCTGCTCTTTTTTATTTACAGAGGCTTGATTCCTTGAGAATCCACAGAGGAAGGCATTCTTGGGGGGAAAAAAAAAAAAAAGGTTAGAGTATTCTACATCTGGTGCAACAAGCTAGCAGTTGTCTTTCCTAAATCGTTGAAGACAAATTGAGAACAAATGGTGAACTGGACTATATGAATCTCTTCTGTATATTTCCCACAGAGGGTTAGGCTTCAGTTTAATTACAATACATTCTTCCTATCTTACCTTTCTGAATTTGCAGAGTACACGTTTTCTAGTAAACCATGAGACCAAATACTCATAGGCATTTTTATACAAAGCACATACACAGTGCCATTATTGCTTGGAAATTAGATAAATTCTCTAAACAGTTATCAGTAAGGCAGCAAGTTATTTCAGTGTGATGATTCCCCATGCAACACAGTTCAGGACAATGGACATCTGTTTTTTAGGTAATGAGTGGAACAGTTGAATAGAAAAATAAAGAGTGCAACCTGGAATGGAATAATATTACATTTTCAGCTTTCTAGAGCTAATGACATAGTTCAATGAAGTAACAATTAAATCACTAAGATTCTATTCGGGCAAATAGATAAGAAGTTATTCTTAAATGGAGAATAATTCTACAAAAAAAGCTTAAAAATCACTTTAGTTCAACTCTATGTCAAGAGTCAGATATAACTTTTTCCCTTACTTTCAGGATTTTTTTATTATGAGTGTAGAAAAGTGACACCTGAAGTTCCATACAAAGGCCAAATATTACTTTGCGTATGAGCCAAAGTCCCCTCAAAATCCCTAATTCCTTTTTTATGCATCTACCAGAAAAATGAGACAAATACGATGCTGTAAATGTAAACATAGCTTTCTGAGACCATGATGAGCAGGACATGAAGTAGGACACTATGCAGGACACTGCATAGTGTTTTAATTCAAATGAGTGTGCTTTCCAAAAGAACCTTCTAGGACACCCCAACTATAAAATATCTACATTAACAAACAATGTGGGGTATCCAGCAATCAGTCTGCAGAGCAAAGTAGTTACAGCTAAGAATCTAACATAAATACTACAAATGGTTTGAAAGTTTTAACTTCATAGGATGGTGAAGGTCATCGAGGGTTTTAATTTAACTCCAATCTTGCCCTGTAAACTGAGTCTCTGCTAATAGTACACTTTCAATGCAAAGGATCTAGGCTATAGGTTCTACGACCTTTCATGATGCAAATCAAAGACCAGTAAGTGATCAACTGGGACAACTATTTGAAAAGTGTATTGGTAATTCAAATCAGCAAATAAACTAAGCAACTTAAAAAAACAGAAGGAGAATATGGAAATTTAAAAGGAATTTAGCTAGCTAGGGATGAACCTGGAATTCATCTTCTGTTTGCTGAAGAACTAATGAAGCAGTTTGTACAGTTCTCTGAAAAACTGATTGTAATTTATTGTTCCTCTTTTTATTTTATTTTTCTCTTTTGTGTAACAATATTTTCATGACTGCAATAGAATTGTTTTAAGAGTTTCTTATATTCATGTGTGGTTAAAATGTATTTTAAAGTTGTTTTCGTTCTAGAACTTCTTTCATTTCTTTATGTTGTTGCATCTGACACAGATAACTTCTGTATGCTTCTCTATCTCTTGTGAGTGCCTTACTTTGTAAGAGATATCATTGTATTTTGCTGACTACACAGCTACCAGACTGAAAGTTTCATCATCCTGAAAACATCACTTGCTTTACCACAGCAAATCTACATAAGTAAATTATCAAAATGTAAAGCAATTAATTCATCTATCTATATATTATGGATTATAGCCTCATTTTTTTCTGTAATGAAATTAAAAGAAGATGTTAATAACTTGTTTCTAATACAGAATATTTTTTCTGCATATTTGATTTTTCCTAAAGAATGTTCTTAGGTTGCACACACACACAAAAAGAAGCATGACAGCACAGGGGAAGGTTGGGGAAAAACAGGAACTACATCAAGAAAACGAGGCTCTTCCCAGCCCCTCCCAGGACTGTCCCAGGAGAACCTCAGCTCCTGGGTCCAGAGGTGACGCTTACCTTGTGAGTCAAAGGGGGTAGCTCTCCCATTATTCCACAGAATGATTGAGAATCGCTGTCTAGGACATTTGGGACCCAATTATGGCATGTAGGGGAAGAACATTTAGGGATTTTACAAGATTCATTATGGGATGTTTGGAGGAGGGGAAAAAGAGAAGGGAAAGAAAGAGATCTGGAAGATCTAGGTAATTTTCCAATTTTTACCCTTTCATAAACTACCATTTTTTAATAAAGAGATTGTGATTTTTGCAAATTGTTTTAGAGCTGAAAATTACTTCAACTTTTAAATGAAAACACTTCAGACTTTGAAGTTCACAATACGAAGTAATTCATTTGGGTTTTTATCATTTGTCTTTGGTTCTTTAATTTCTTGAGAATATAAATACAGGTTTTGTTATTGGTGATTTACGTCAAAAGACTTTGTGGTTGCTTTCTGTTAAGGTTCTTAAGCTACTTGGATAGATTTAACAAAGAGACCATAACAAGTGTCTGGTATCTCTGTTTCATCTTATAAAAGCTGCTATGTTTCATCTGTTTCTTCACAGGATAATACAGCCTTCAAAGCCTGTCACTGAACCTGGTTAAAATGACATTAATTTTTTCACAGAAATATTTTGTTGCATCATGAAATAAATCTGAGGACAATAAATTGATTTTCTATCAATATCGACACTATCAAAATCTTTTCATAGGTGAGTATGAAATTAGAAATTACAGTACTTTAAGCATTTTTTCTCTCTACTAACTCAGATACAATTACAGTACTTATTGTTAAAATCATATTTCAAGTTATTTTAATGTTTTAAAGACCATTGTTATGATTCTATATGACTTTTCAGTGAACCAAGTAATAAGACTCATATTTAAAACATTTTCTTTTAGCTATTAAGAAAACAGAATGCTATCAGTCCTACCATTAGATGATTTTACCTCAACAAATAAATGTGAATGAGTGAAGTGACTTGAGTGGAGTGTCTTTAATGAAGTTATTTCACAGTAGCTGAAGTCTGCACTGGAACTAAAACTGACTTCTTAACTATCATTATTGTGGTTCACAGTTTCATTGAGTTGGATTTAGAAGTTCCATTCCTGTTTGCTTATTTTCTTTTTAAAACAGACTTCTGAAGTCTTGCTGTTAATGTAAGACAACACAAAAAGCACAGCTCACAGAGCACAACATATAAAGTACAACACATACACAAATACCCCCCCCAAACAAAAAACATCCTAAAAATTGATGAGGGTAAATTTCATCCATGGAAAGAAATCAAAGGACCTCTAGATATCCGTTGGATTGTTGTAATAAGACTTGCTCTCACTGGGAATTTCAATCATAGCATTGCTGCTTATTTCCTCACATTCACCAGGGAAATCTTTTCTTCATATCAGAATGACCTGGAGATAGGTGAGAGGCTTCTGGGGATGTTGGAATTATGGCTGCTGTTATGCATTTATGCAGAACTGTATCTTACCATTACATTTTTTTTTACTAACTTTGCTACCAAGTTTAAATAATACTGTGGCAGTTCAGGCTGGGTGCCTCCTGTTACTGCCACATAAGTTACACCTCCAGTGTCCTGAATGTCCAACCCGATAAGGTGGACACAGGACATGGCGTGTTTCTACCCATAAATCCTGCTCCCTATAAATCCATCTGCAAAATCATTCTCTGCCTCTTTCTTTCCCTCTCTGCTCCCATGGGAGATGCTCCCTATGAGGTAGCGGTGGGGGAGTATCTCAAGGCCTCTTAGGCCTGTCTAGGAATAATGCCAGGAGGAGAAAGGAGGTGGGGGGTCAGTCTCAGACCTGGCCAGCCTGAGACTTGCCTAGCAGTGGGGGGGGAAGAAAGAGCCCTGGGGGTTTTGGGTATATCCTCATGTGGGAGAAGGGAAGAATTGGGAAGCCTCTGGGTGTTATGTAAGGGATTCTGTATGCTTTGGTTTATTCTTGTCACTATGATTTGTAGTTTTCTGTGGTTTCACCAATTACTTTTCCATTTAAACTTTCCATCACTCTCCAATCCCTTTGTGTGAGTGTCATTCTTTTGTCCCTCTCGGGGCAAGAGAGGATCTGTCTGGCCTCAAACCAGCACAAGTACCTAATATTTTCTTTTGCTATTTTCACCACTAAAAATGTTGGACGTGAGTCCAGCTAATCTGAAGAATACACGCATTTGGAGTTATACCAGTGGGTGTATAGATAATAGCTTGAAGATCTGGCCATCTGGTTCTGATTTGTGGAATTGAGAATCTGAGGTTCCACAAGAACTGTGAAGCCTTAGGCTCATGAATTGGTGTATTCTTGGGTAATTATTAACCATACTGAATGTTTTGTCATGTACTGATCAACAACAAACTAAGTGATGAGTGAGAAGGAAGCTAAGAAACAATCATATCTCTGGACAGTCCCCAAGAGCTTTTCAAATATTATTTATTATAACTAAAAAAAAACCCAACTTTGCCACTGATGGTTCGTTCCTTTATGTTTAAACCAATTATTTTAAAATGCTTATGATAACCAATAAAGAATAAACTTCCCACATATTTGAAAAGAAACAGACTGAAAATAAAAGCTATTTATGAAATTTTTATTTACTTGCTTAAACCAAATTTAACTCACATCCAGTTTAATCTGATGCATCATTTTATTTAATTTATTTAGGGGGAAAATACTCTCAATGGAGATTTACCTGAAAATGAATGAATGTCTAGGTATGGAAATGTCTAATTTAAGTCAGTTGTAACTGGTGTGTAGATAAATATGGATTTGTTAGTTTTATAATCAAACTAAATTGCATTTTTTAAATTCTTAAACTCTGAAAAGATTAAAGGTCTTATGCTGAGATTGTCTGAGCAATGACATCTATCACAAACTTCAGCAAGCTAACAAAACTCCTAGAGCTAGAAAAGCTTTGTGGATCCATCTACCCTAGTTTATAAAGAAAACCCCCCAGGTACTTTTCCACCACACAACTCTCTAGCCATTCTTCCCCAAGCTTGTAACATCGACTGGGGTGGTTGTGGCACAGGTGCAGGATCCAACACTTGGCCTTGTTGAAGTTCATGCAGTTGACTTCAGCCCATTGGTCCAATTTATCCAGGTCCCTCTGAAAAACCTCCATGTCCTCAATCAGATCAACACTCCCACCTAATTTCATGTCACCTGCAAACTTACTGAGGGTGCATCAAATCCCCTCATCCAGGTCATCAATAAAGAAATTGGATAGGACTGGTCCCAATACTGAGCCTTGGGGAACACCACTTGTGACTGGTGTCCAAGTGGATTTAACTCCATTGACCACCACTCTCTGGGACCAGCCATCCAGCCAGTGCTTTACCCAGCAGAGTGTGTGACTATCCAAGCCATGAGCAGACATTTTTTTTAAAGAGTGTCATGAGAAACCATGCCAAAGGCCTTACAGAAGTCCAGGTGAAAAACATCCACAGCCTTTCCACCATCCACTGGGGGGACATCTTGTCATAGAAGGAAACCACATTCATCAGGCAGGACCTGCCCTTCATAAACCCGTGCTGACTGGATCAGATCACCTGGTATATGGCGTGTAATGGCAATCAAGATGCTCCTCTCTGTGACCTCCACTGGCACAGAGGTCAGACTGACAGGTCTGTAATTCCCAGGATCCTCCCTTTAGCCTTTGTTATAGATGGGAGTCACACTGGGTATCCTCCAGTCCACTGGGACCTCCCCAGACAGCCAGGACTGATTATAAATGATAGAAAGAGGCTTAGTGAGTAAATCCACCAGCTCCTTGGGTGCAACCCATACAGTCCCATAGACTTGTCTGTGTTTAAATGGTGTAGCAAGTCACTGACCATCTCCTTTTGGATTCAAAAGGTCTCCCCCATCTCAGCTCATGGGACTGGGTGACTAGGGAACAATTATCTCTACTGCTAAACAATGAGGTAAAGGCAGCATTAAGTATCTTAGCCTCTTCCTCATCCTTTGTCACTATGTAACCCCCTGCATCCAGTAAAGGATGAAGGGTCTCCCTAGTCCTCCTTTTGCCATTAATGTATTGATAGAAACATTTTTAATTGCCTTTAACAGCAGTAGCTAGGCTGAGTTGTAATTAGGCTTTGCCCCTCTGAATTTTCTCCCTGCACAACCTCACCACATCTTTGTAGTCCTCATGAGAGGCCTGCCCCCTCTTCCAAAGGCCACAAGCTCTTCTTTTCTTCCTGAGTTCCAGCCAAAGCTCCCTGTTCAGCCAGGCCAGTCTTCCCTTATGACTTGTCTTTTGGCCCATGGGCACACCCTGGGCCTAATCCTTTAAGATTTCCTTTTTGAAGTATGTCCAGCCTTCCTGGATTTCTTCACCCTTGACAACTGCCTCCCAAGGGACTTTGTCAATCAGGCTCCTGGACAGATCAAATTCTGCCCTCTGGAAGTCAAAGGTAGCAGTTTTACTAACCACTCTTTTCACCGCCCTGAGAATTGAAAACTATCATTTTATGACCACTGTGCCCAAGACAGCCTCCAACCATCACTTCCTTCACACTCCTGCTCTGTTCACAAGCAGTAAGACCAGGAGAGCACCTTCCCTAGTTTGTTTCTTCACCAATTGCATCAGGAAGTTATCCTCTACACCTTCCAGGAATCTTTGGGACTGTTCTCTCTCTGTTATATTGTATTTCCAGCAGATATCTGGGAAGCTGAAGTCCCCTAATAGGACAAGGGGGCGTGATTGTAAAACCTCTCCCAACTGTTTATAGCTTGGGTAATTATTAGATGTCTTAAGAAAGTTGCATCTGTCTTAAATCAATGGATATCTTTCTATAATTCCAGTCACTTTGCTTGCAACAGTAACTGAAAGAAATATTTGAAACAAATATAATTTCATAATTTTTAGCATACATACATATTGATGTCAGTGCCAGCTTTATAGGCATTTTAGTTATAAGACTTTAACAAAACTACCTTAAGCGATTGCCTTTGTTAATCATTACATATTAATCTGTTCTGTGCAAAGTAAGGTAAAGCAAGTAATGTTATACATAACTTCCTTTGGGTAATTTATTTTACAAAGCAAATGTTTTAATATATAAATACTCATAAACATACAGGTACCTGTCAATCTGTGTGGAGGTGCTTTTAGTGAATGTAATAATGCTTCATATTAAACAAACAATAGCCAATGAAGAATGAATGCATTTGGAAAATAAATATTTTTCTGGTCCTGATGCCATATATATCTTTAAACATAGCAGGCAAAGATGAAGGAGCAGACAGATAGTTCTGTTCTCAGGTCTGAGATTCTAGCTCTCCTACAGCATTACATGAAGCTACATGAAACTTCTAAAAGTTAATTAAATTCAACTATTTAATTTAGATTAAATGTTTGTTGTACACTAAATACACAACCTTTTTAATAAGATTTAATAAAGTTAAAAATTAATACCAGCTTAATCTAGTTGCCTTACAATTAACCCAACTATGCCAGCAATAATGTGTTTTTTCTCTGTAACTGATAAATTAAACTTTCAAAAAACTTTAGGATTTAACTGGTCTTTAAGAAAATATTTTTAGTGTGTTGATAAGATATCAATTAATTTATGAAAATTAGCATGTTAATTGGCATTTATTTTAGCATAGTGGTAGTTACCTGGTCAATTGTTAACTAAAATACTTAAACCTTTCCTTTCAATTTATAAAAATGAAATTATACGTTTATACCTACTTCATTTTTAGGTAATGATACGACAAATAAATTTATGTCCCTTGTTTTTTGAATCTCAGTAGTAAAAATTAATTTTTTATTACTAGTGAGATGCTATTGTCTTGAGGTCACATAGATGATGTGCATTTAGCATCATGTGCCATCTAATACCAAAGGTGGTATTTACCTGAGTCTGTGGTGACCAATATCTCCCCTTTGTCATATGTTTCATTTCTTCTCCTTCCATTTGATTTTTTTCTTTCTTTTCTGGAAACAGTATTATGTGCACAGAACCACAGGATGCTGCAGTCTGTATATACATCATCATTATGTATATATATATAATGGAGGAATGCAGGGGCAGTGGCCTGGGCTCCTTGGGCCCTGGGAAATGCTGCTTCCTGCAGCCTGGCCTCAGCTCCAGCCCAACTGCCTTGCAGCCCTTTCTGCGAATGGCTTTTCCTGTGGGTCCCATGGCTCATCACAGCCTCGTTTCCATCTCCATGGATGTGTCTGATGTCTGGGTCTCGCCCTGCCATCACAGACCCAGGGAAGACTGGCTCCTGGTCCCCAGCCTGCATGGAACACCTGGTCCATTCCATGCCCTGATGTGCAAAACCTTTTAAGTTACCTGATAATATCTCGGTTGATTTGGATGCTAAAAAGCAAACCCTTTTTTGTTTTGTTTTGTTTTGATTTTTTTTTAATAGAGGATGTGTATTTTGGTTTTCGAATACTGAATGCTCTTCCTCTGACACAAATCTCTCGAATCCTACTCCAACATTAAACCCAAATTTGAACAACAACAACAAAAAAAGAATAAGTTGTGCTATCTCAGAGAAAGACATTTAAACAATCAATCTTGTCACAGATCCTTCTTTTTCTCTCCTTTGATTTTAATGACCTGAAATACCTGCAAATTGCTGTGCAGTTTCCATCAGAAAAGATTCTTCCTGTTACTTACCCAGCTCTTTTTTATTTTAAATTTTGCTCACTCTTTCAGGCAGATATTAAGGACATTTATTTTTTCCCCCTCAGTTTATTAAAAGCTTGTAGATTTTTATCTTATTTAGCATAGGAACATCTCCCTGCAATTCCAAGTGAGCAGCACTGAGGTATCTCAAATACGCATCTGGGCACGAATTAACATTCATATCAATCCTGAGGAATTTCTTACACAGACATCTCTATCTAAGCATGCTGATTTTCAGTGCCTTTCTGTAGAGAATATTTTGTCTTCGGGAAGCTGTTTCCACAGACAGTCTCTCATGCTCATAAGGTAGTGTATTACAATTCAGTAGCCATATAAATGCTTACAAGTGCATGAGTGTTATAGAAAATGCATTATGCTTCTCTGTCAGCTCTATAATGATTTTTTCCCATTTCCCCGTACATAGTACTGTGCTTAGGCAATGTGTTCACAATCATAATAATATAACATACTTGTGAGCATTTCTTATTGACTTTGCTATTCCCCCCCATTCTTTGGAGTAAGCAGGTAAACGATAGTGGATGATGAAAGGACAGAAAATTATTTTGTTTCCTGGCTTTTTGTATTCTTTAAAATATAGATATATAACAAAATATAAATACATTATTCTGAAGAAATAAATATTTTATAGCAATTCTATTAAATATTTTGTTTTAATATTTCCTTGGAAATTCTTCTCTCAATCATCTTAAAGGAGAGTTTAATATTACACAGTATCACAGTATCACAGTATATCAGAGGTGGGAAGGGACTTCGAGAGATCATCAGGTCCAGCACCCCAACCAAAGCATGATCACCTAGGATAGTCCTCACAGGACACATCCAGGTGGGTTTTGAAAATCTCTAGAGAAGGATACTCTATAACCGCCCTGGAGAGCCTGTTCCAGTGCTCTGTCCCCCTCACCGTAAAGAAGTTTCTCCTCATTTTGAGGTGAAATCTTCTGTGTCCTAGCTTGAACCTATTGTTCCTTGTCCTATCACTGTGGACCACTGTAAAGAGCCTGGCCCCCTCTTCCTGACACCCACCGCTCACATATTTATACACATTGATCAGAATCCCTCTGAGTCTTCTCTTCTCAAGACTAAACTAAGACTAATAATAATCTGTTTTGTGTTAATCTGTTTAGAATAATTGTACATTTACTTATCTAACCAATGTATAGAAGCCAGAATAACAGGGTTTTCAGAGACGGGATGTCCATGTATCATAATGTACTCCAAATTTGTGAATTGAAAGAGGGGCAGACATGAATCTTGAATTTTGTATTTAGAAACTTGAGGTCTGTGAATCATGCAGGAAGAAAGCTGCCACACAACAGTGTAACATTCAGATGAAGGTAAACCTGTGGAACGCTTACCTATGACAATGTATAGATAACGGCAAAACCGGCTGGGGACAGACCAGATGGTCCTGCAGACATGAGCAACAGAACAAGAAAAAAAACAACGAAAAGAGCAGACATGGAGAGAAAAAATGAAACTAAGAGGAAAACCCTTCCAAGCCCAATACCAAAAGCCACTGCCATGTATGGACAAGAGGAGCCAAAAGTAAATGAATAAGAAATAACATGAAAATGTAGTAGCTAACTGTACATTGACTCTGTAAAACTTGTGTTTAGGTAAAGATGTTAGGAGGAAATGTCCAATGCTGTTCATAAATTATTAAAGAATGCCAAGTTAACAGTCTTGGCTGTTGAGTTTGTATCAATCTTGAAACTTAATTTTATAAAATCTTAGATGCATCAGCAATGTCAAGAAGTAGAACAATGCATGATCAAACTGCAGAAACTGAGTAAGAAAGAGGAATTGAAAAAGTATGCTAAATTCCCAAAATGTTAAGCTCTATGTTCTTCATTATACAGGGTATAAAACTAGAGAATGGTTGTTGCCATTTACAACTCTGTTTTTTTATATATTTTATAAATCTGCTTTCTCGTTTCTGTCATATTTCTCCTTTATAACGCTGTGCAGTAGCAACTTCAGTGACAAAATACTGTTTCCTTTGCTACAGGAGAGTTCTTTTCCTTTTTCACTCTGTGTACATCAACCTTAATTGTAAATGAACACCGAAAGCACCATATTAAAACTGTGAAAAAAAGTTATTAAATCATGCAAGCTTTGGAAGACAACTGATGCTGTATACAAGATTTTGTTAGAATATTTTAATAATTTCTATCAAATAATTGCCATAAAGAAATATATTTCAAAAACACGAGTTGAACCACAATGTCCTGTTTGTTTAAAAGACCTGTAAATCAACATCCATGTTTTGAGACAAAGTAAGATAACTATTTATTATGGAAATCTGATTTTACTGTCCCAGTTTATATTACTTAATCATAAAATTTTCTTAAAGATGATAATTTTACTCTATCGATGCTGAATTGAATTTAAGATGGTGCAGTTTACATATTGAAAGGGAAGAAAAATCATTGAGGAGCTGTGAAGTGAGACAACTCTTTCCATGCTTCTTTTTCAATATGTAAATGAAAATATAGCATCTGTTCTACTTGTTGATGGTGGGTATAAATATATCCTTCAGGGCTTTGAATCAAGGGGCCAATCTGAAGAGCAGAAAAGAAAGATACCTTAATGAATATTTGTACATCAGCATCAGATTTAGGTTGTCATTTTCTAAGTAGAAAACTGACATTTCCACCTCTCGACAGGACACATTTTTTTTCGTTCGTTTGTTTGTTTGTTTGCTTTCCTTTTACGGTTGTTTTTTTTGCTGTTGTTTTTGGGTCATTTTTTGTTTGGGTTTGGTTTTGTGTTTTTTTTTTCATTTGGTTTGTTGGTTTTCTTAATCTAGAGATATTTCTCCATAGACTTGATGTAAATATAAATAATATAAAAAGGTCACATGCACAACCACTGTCTATAGCTTCACAAATGATGTTTATACTTTCAAATTTTGTTAGATGAAACACCTAGTTTGGATCAAAAGATAAACTCCCTTTGATTGATTATCAGTGTATTGAGTTTTTGAGGCAAGGGTTTGGTAGAGGGGTTCTACAGAGGTGCCTTCTGTGAGAAGCTGAAAAAAGCTTCTCCCACGTCTGACAGAGCCAATACTAACTGGCTCCAGGATGGACCTGTAACTGGCCAAAGCTGAGATGGTCAGTGACAGTGGTATCACCTCTCTGAGAACACATTTAAGAAGGGGAAAACACTACTGGGCAACAGAAGTTAGAAGACTGAGAATATGTGAGAGAAACAACTCTGCAAATGACAAGGTCAGTGAAGGAGGTGGAGGAGATAGCTCAAGTACCAGAGCAGATTCCTCTGTAGCCTGTGGTGATGACTATGACAAGACAGGCTATCCTCCCACAGCAAACAGAAGTTAACAGTGGAGCAGATACCCACCTGCACCCCAAGGTCCCCAAGAAAAGTTGGGTGTCCAAATGAGTCTGTGACCCCATGGGAAGCCTACATTAAAGAAGACTTCTGATAGGACTTGTGGACCCATTGAGAGACTTTTGTGGGGGACCATGATGCAGTGGCATGTGAAGAACTGTAATCCATGGGAAGGACTCACATTGGAGAAGTCCATGGAGAACTGTCTCCCAGGGGAAAGAGCTCGTGCTGGAGGAGGCAAAGAGTGTGATGAGTCCTTCCACTGAGGAGAAAGGAGTGGCAGAGGAAATGTGTAATGAACTGATCATAAACCCTGTCCACCTGCTGTGCTTGGAGGGTGGATGTAGAGAATTCAGGAGTGAAGCTGAGCATAGGGGAGAGGGGTGGGGTAGAAGGTGTTTTAAGAACTTTATTTGTTTATTTCTCATTAGCTTACTCTGATATGATTGGTGATAAACTATTTTTTTAAAGTTGCATCTGTTTTGCCCATGATGGTAACTGGTGAATGATCTCTCCCTGTCCTTATGTCGACTAATGAGGTTTTAATTTTATTTTCTCTTTCCTTTCCAGCTGACAAGGAGGAGTGACAGAGTGGCTTTAGTGGGCACCTGGCATCTAGCCAGGGTGAACCTGCCACAAACAGATAATTGTTTTTTGTATTTTTAACAAATTTTCAAAGCTGGTGACCTTTTGGAATTACTGCCAAGTACCCTCCAGAAATGTCTTAATGCAAACACTAAAAAATGTAGCATTCTTCATTCACATTGTCAAGAAAGGTACAGAGAAAAGCTTTCAATTAACAAAAAGGCTACTTTATTAAGCATATCACTTCAGCTCTTTAACATTTTTCATATTCATATTTGTAGAAACCATATGAAGTATGTAACATTAATTTTTGCCTGTTATTTACGTGGACCTTGGCTGCACATATTGTATATCACAGAATCACAGTATGTTAGGGGTTGGAAGGCACTTATAGAGATGATCAAATCCAACCACCCTGCTAAAGCAGGATCACCTAGGGCAGGCTGCACAGGAACACATCCAGGTGGGTTTTGAAAGTCTCCAGAGAAAGATATTCCACAACCTCTCTGGGCAGCCTGTTCCAGTGCTCCATCACCCTCACCATAAAGAAGTGTCTCCTTGTTTTGAGGTGGAACCTCTTGTGTCCTAGCTTGTACTCGTTGTTCCTCGTCCTATCACTAGCTACCACTGGAGAGAGACTATCACACTCATTCTGACACACATTCCTCAGATATTTATAGACATTAATGGGATCCTGTCTCAGCTTTCTCTTCTCAAGACTAAACATCCCCAGTTCTCTCAGTCTTTCTTCATAGGAGAGATGTTTGAGCCCTGAAGTCATCCTCATAGCTCTCTGTTGGACACCCCCCCCTCCCCTCCTCCTCCCCCCACCCCCAGATTCCTTTGTGTCATGAATTGGGTAGACCAAAACCGGATGCAGTATTCCAGGTGTGGTCTTGCTAGGGCAGAGTGGAGGGAGAGAACCTCTGTAGTCCTGATGGACACACTTTTTTGATTCACCCCAGGATGCTGTTGGCCCTCAACGGATAACTTTCTGTCCTCCAAAGTCTTTCTCCATGTAGCTGCTTCCCAGCAGGATAAACTGTAGTCTGTACTGGTGCCTGGTGTAATCAGATGGATTCTTCAGGGCACTTAATTTCCTATTTTGTTTGTTTGTTTGTTTGTTTTTATCCTACAGAGTACTCTGGTATAGCCACAGTAGGCTTTGGCTTAATATCTATTGCTAATACACAGTATATTCACATTCTCTCATATTAAATAGGGCATGCTAAATATTTTTTTTTAAATATTTTTAAATCACCACTCTCACATTTTTAAGGAACTTGTGAATTTAGCCTTTCCTGCGTTCCTCCTGAATGTAGCCACCTCTCATTTACACATGGGAAAGAAATCTTTTTTAGAGTAAAGGATGGGTGCAAGAACCTTATTAGGAGATACAAAATTTAAGTATGGCTAATTCAACCTATACTACTTGGCTTGGGGTCCATGATTGTTCCTCAGGACCAAATGCCTTCAGGAATGCAGATGATGAATTATCGGTGTGATACTTAGGTACCAAGATAACTTCCAAGTTAAATCAGTCTACTACATCTTCAGTACTACATCATCCAGGCATTAGGAGAAGCAGATAGTGTTTATGGATCATAAATATTGTCTTACGGAGTTTCAGTCTGGAGCTTAAGAACTATAATTTTCAATTTAGACACAAATTGCTTTGAAATCCTACTTAAATTTTTAACTTTTGTAATTATTTATTTTCATCCTCACTATTTTCTAACTCATAATTTTTGTATTTTTCCACTTATTTCTTATGCTCTGTGTTTTAATTTGAATACTTACTTTTATTGCCTACTTCTATTTCAGCATGTAGGAATGTATACTTTAGGGAAGATTACAAATCTACTGCAGTATAAGTTATTTCTTTATATAAATTATCTTAGATGATTATCTCTTCATCAAATTTTTGTGCCTTTTGAAAATGGCTTAATGAAAAGACTACAGAGGTCAGAAATATACTTTCTACCCATTTAAAAGGAATTTTGAATCACTTTATATAAAAATGAAAAATTAATTTGCATACATGATCCATAAGAATAACTGAGTAATTGGCTTCAAGTAATGTATTTTTACTTTTCTGCATAGATAAATGTGCAAAATCATGGAACCAGGAGGAACTTTAGGAAATAGTCCAATCCATTCTATTGTAAACATCTGTTTACAAGGTCTCTTCCTTTTTAAAGCCTTCCAGTAATGGAGACAACCACATCACCAGGACAACTTGTCCATAAAAAGATGTTGTTGATAGCCAACTAGAATAGCCCAGTGCAGTCACAAAAAGGATTAAGAGAGTGGCACATCTCTCCTATGAGGAGAGACTGAGGGAGCTGGGTCTCTTTAGCTTGGAGAAGAGGAGACTGAGGGGTGACCTCATTCATGTTTACAAACATATAAAGGGTGAGTGCCAAGAGGATGGAGTCAGGCTCTTCTCGGTGATGCCCAATGACAGGACAAAGGGCAATGGGTGGAAGTTGAGGCATAGAAAGTTCCATGGAAACAGGAGGAAAAAAAATTTCACCGTGAGGGTGATGGAACAATGGAACAGGCTGCCCAGAAGGGTTTCAGAGTCTCCCTCTCTGGAGAAATTCAAAATCCACCTGGATGTGTTCCTGTGTGATCTGGTAGAGGTGATCCTGCTCTGGCAGGAGGATTGGAGTAGATGATCTTTCGAAGTCTGTTCCAACCCCTAACGTTCTGTGATTTGGTGATTCTGTGAACTTGACTTGTCAAAGTAAACTTTTTATTTCACGTTCTAGTCACTAAAACACACACACACACATACAAAGATTATGTAGCATCTTTCTGCATATGTAGAGAATTATTAGTGACATTAACAACAGTAACATATGGCTGTACATTCTAGTATAACATAATTATTTAGTTATTAGCAGAATGGAGTTAATAAGCAGTAACTGTAGGATTTTGGTGAGAAAAGAAAAAAAATAAATAAGGGGACACTTATCTCTACAGTTTTACCTTGATTCAGAACAATGTCTAAAAGTTTCCTTAAAAAAAAATGGAAATTTAAATGAAAATTCAGTATCTACTTTGCCTCATCAGTGATTTTATTATGTAGCTAGATAACCTGTTTATACTGAAATAAATTAGTTATCAGTAAAATAAAAAAGATTTATAAAGAATAATAAAGTAAATCTTGCAAAAAAATCAATGGTTTGCAACAGATTTTTCAGTACTTTTGAGACTATCATTAGAAAGAGGAAGGCAATTTCAGTACAATAAAAGTATTGCTGGGACTGCCTGTTAACAGAATTGTTCCAGTCATTATTTAAATAATTTAGTACTCCCTTAGAAATTTTATGACAAAAATCTGTAAGCCAAAATGTAACTGACAATTGACACTTAGAGCTCGTAATTGCCATCTCATTTTGCATTGGCTGATAACTCTAGATGCTTGAATTTGTGCATGTTCAGATGAACAAGAACAGCTTGATATTGACATTGGGAATGCATTTGAGTCTGCCATTGAATGGCAGTGTCTTTTTGGGCTACTTAAGCTTTCCTCAATATCAGTCGTTTCCTGTATTTGTTCACTCTGACTTAAACCATCATGTTGTGTTTCTGGGCAGGTCAATAATAATGTCTAAAACTTTGTTTAGAAAAGTTGAACACTTTACATGAATATTGCTTGGATATTAGATTTATTATAACTGTCTCTCTGTTTCCTTCTCAAATACTGAGCCATAGATTGCATTTTCAAAACAAACAAAAAATTATTTTTCCCATTTAGAACTGGATAGATATTCACTGAGATGTATATGTATCAATAAATAATGAGATAACTATAATATACTATTTTACTTCTTATATCTTTTGAAACTTTTTTTTTTTATTGGCAGGAGAAAAAAACCTGTCATCAAAGGTGGTATCTCTTTAACAGACTGACCAGCAACTGGATTGAGAAAAAAATCAGTTAAGCTTTTTGGACTTGCAAACCCTTCATAAGGTCTGAGATAGAGACAGTAAATTTAGAAGTTAAATATAAGGTGATAACAATAGCCCAGAGTTTATCTTGATATGTATCATTTAGGTAGTCTTTGAAAGAAAAAAAAAGTCTGTAAGGGAAAGAGAGGAAAGGAAGGCAAAGAGAAAGAAAAACTAAAGAGAGAATAATCATAATTATCTTCTTACAGAGGAGACTTTGAAAAAAAGGTAATTTGAAACAGAAATATATTAGAGAGACAGGAAATGTTAAAATATAATTAGCTGTAAAACAATTTTATATTAAGTTTCTGTATTATGTGCTGAGAAAATCTGAATCTCTGAGGGGTAGAGACTTTTTTTCCTTTATTTTTTTTTTAACCTGAGAGATCAGAGATGGCTTGACTGTCTTTTTGAGAAATATTTATTGCTTGGCAGAAAAATAAATCTTTAATAGCCAAAAAAACCCAAACAAATAAAGCAAACAAACAAACAAACCCAAGAGTGTTTTCTGGGAAAAAAAAAAAAAAAAAGACACTTTTGGGATGGTTTTGATAAACTCAGATAGGCCTTTAGTGGCAATCCCATGATGGGTTGTCAGACGCCTGCCTTGAAAATTAGCAATAGTGTGATGATTTTAAGACTGTCTTTAATTTTTCTTCTCACAAAGTTCGAGAAGAGAAAGAATGTAAATAATTCATTATTGGGTGTAAGAAAGCAAAATAATGATTATTCTAAACACTTCCATTAGAGAGGTAGAAATGTTTAAGAATCACTACTCAAAAGATATGGGACAGGAGGGCAGTCAGTCAGTCTTACAGTCTGTCTTCTCTTTGTCTGCCTGCTTCTCTTCTGTCTGAAGATAACATATTGACCGTGACAAGCTAAGTCTAACAAACCTCTTTCTGCTTCTTGTTTTTTTTCCCTTTTGCCTGCTCTGGGGGTGGGGTGGGTGGGGAAAGAAGCACAGCCCCCTCCCCTCTCTTTTGGGGGGCCCAAAGGGGCTTGGTTGTATTTTTCTGTCGATTGTACACATTTGTAAATGTTGTAAATAGTGTAAATTTGTACATATTCATTGCATTTCATCATAGATTATAGTTTGGCATGTAAATAGAGCTTTCATTTGCTCTCAGACTGAGCTAGCCTGGTCACTGTCGGTGTGGGAGGGGGATTTCAGCTCTCATACTGTTACAAATAGCAGTGAAAGATTTTTCCTGAAATTGTCATGGAGCTGGTCTAATGTTCTATTTTAACTGTGACATACAGAGTTCATTTAACATTTTTTTTTCTTTAAGCTAAAAGAAAAAAAAAAAGCTAAAAGAAACGGCCAGTATTTTTAATCAATGCAAGTAGAATGCAGGCTCAAACCTTGATTTTTCCTTACATAAATATCCATCATAGCACCTGAAAATTTTATGCTAAACAAGCTTATAAAAAAAATGCACCGAGCAAGTAGAGAAAGGGTTTGGGTGGTTAGAATGTCTAATGAGACATTTTGTGATGTTCTTCTGTTGCTTAATTTACATGATCAGATTGATAAACATGGAATAAAAAACCCTTGAAGATGGTGTTAGTACGTCAAGAAGGAGGATCAGCATGCTAAACTACATAGTAAGGGTTATAAGCATAAAAGATCATGTTAAGATTAAAATCTGCTGAAGAAGGAAGGAACTTAAAATGAAGGAATTTTGTGACCCTGAGTATCAAGGACATGTTGGTATCTGATCTAGAGAACTGCTAATCAATAGGCTAATAATTTGAGTAGTGATGGTATTGGCTGCTCAGATCTCCTATCTGTCTTGGTAAATAAACCTCTGCCTTGACAGACATGCTGTAGTTTTGATTTTTTGGGGAACAAGCAGTTGTAGTTGTTATGTTTGGTTGAGTTTTTTTGAGTTTTAGATGGAAAGGTCATCTAAAAAATCCTTAAAAAAAAAAAGAGCAAGATCAATTATTTTAGGAAAAGCAATTACTTTTACTATGTTAATGTTTTGGGTTTCTTTGAGTTGACAATTTAATTGATGACTAGTTATAACCATATTACTTGCATGCATACATTTGCCCATTCATCTTACCAGCTGAAGAAACTGAAAAAAGAGTGTAATTTTCACTTGTCTAATGTGGAATGCTAGTAACATTAATAAGTAAGAAAAAAACCAGTTCCTCATGAAACTGTGTTTGCCATAATAATACAAAAACTATTGTATTCTGCTCTTTTTACCTTTAGGACAATATAGGGAAATTTCCACGAGATTTTGTATATTGAAACGTGGTAAGATTAGAGTAGTGATTACAAGATTTATCACAAAAGAAATATATCTGCATTGAAAATTATTCTATTCTAATTTTCAGCTTCTATATGCAAATACATCTGTGAACATGACACTAATTTGTCATGGTGAATGTTACACACATGTTGAAAATCTCTGTTAAATAGAACATTCAAAGCAGATCGGTCAGCAATATGTGGCTGAATTAGTATGAAGAGTATGGCCACAATCTTTTAAGTCCTCACATGTTAAAGTGAATGCACAGTCTTTATTTTTATGCTCCTCTACAAGATTGTGCATCTTGGGAAGAAAGATTTTCACTGCTTAGTCAAGTAACATTGCCAGAAAAGGGCTAAAAGCAAACAGTATAGTGATTTGTGGATTACTTGCATTCTTTTTTTAGTAATTGTCAGTAATTGAACAGCTGTTTCCTGTGATTAGTGAAGTTCAGCCAAAAGGATTTGTCAAGCAAATCATCTAACAGAATATTTCAGTAGCTGATTCTCAAGGCAAGAAAAACACAAGTGAACTGTGCTGGATGATAAATGTTTAGGAAAATATTGGAATAAGATTACTATTATTATGCAAATTGGAGACAAACCCTCCTGATATAGTTATAGCCAAGCTTTGAAAGAAAGTGAAAGGACTTTTTTTTCTGTCCAGGTTCTTTACAGATTCATAAATTGTATCAGGTTGTAAGGCACCCTCAAAGGTCATCTTGTCCAACCCCCCTGCAGTGAGAAGGGACATCTCCAACTAGAGCAGGCTGCCCAGGATCACATCAGGTCTGATCTTGAATGTTTCCAGAGACAGGCCCTCAACCACATCCCTGGGCAATCTGTTCCAGTATTTTATGACTCTCCTTCTAAAGAACCTCTTCCTTATGTCTAACCTAACTCTAACCTGCTCCAGTATTTTATGACTCTCCTTCTAAAGAACCTCTTCCTTATGTCTAACCTAACTCTACCCTGCTCCAGTTTAAAACCATTGTCCCTCATCCTGTCACTACATGCCTTTCTAAACAGTCCTTCCCCAGCCTTCCTGTAGGTCCCTTTCACATATTGAAATGTATTTATAATATCTTTCCTGAGCCTTCTCTTCTCCAGGCTGAACAGCCCCAATTCTTTCAGCCTGTCTCCACGGGAGAAGTGCTCCAGTCCTCTGAATCATCTTCTTTGGCCCTCCTCCATTACAAGCAGGTTCATGTCCCTCTTGTGTTGGGGGCCCCATAGCTGGATACAGTACTCCTGGTGAGGTTTCACCAGAACAGTGGCAGAATCACCTCTCTCCTGCTAGCCAAGCAAGTGTGCTTGTTGGCTCATGTCACCAGTATGCCTAAATCATTCTCTGCAGGGCTGCTCTCAATCTCATCATCCCTCAGCCATTACTGGTATCAAGGATTTCTCATAGGTGCTGGAACTTTTACTTTGCCTCATAGAACTTCATGAGATTGTCCTCAGCCCACTTCTTCTGCATTGTATCCTGTATTTCAGTCTTTTCAACTGCACAACTCAGCTTGGTATCATCTGTGAACTTTCTGAGGGTGTACTCAATTTCACTGCTACATCATTGATGAAGATAATAAACCTCTTTGGTCCCAGTACAGACCTTTGAGGGACACCACTTGTTAACAGTTCTCATGTGGACATCGACCCACCTAACCGATTTCTTATCTGCTGGATAGTCCACCCATCAAATCTGTAACTCTCCAGCAGAGAGAGAAGGATGTTGTGGGGGACTGTGCCAAAGGCTTTACCAAAGTCCAGACAGATGGCATCTGTTGGTCTTCCCTTGTCTGCTGATGTAGTTACACCTTTTTCATTATGGATTTTATGGCTGTCTGGAAAAAAAAAAAAGTATATTCTACTAATGTACAGTAAAAATATATTTAAGCTGTTGAGAAGCCAATAACACCAGTTCTTGAAAATCAGTATTTACCTAGAAAAATATAATTGTGTTCATAGTTTTATGCGAAGTAAATAAGATCCACTTCTGCACAGAAGAATCAATATTAATCTTAGAAGTGAAATATAAATCTGAGCAACCTCATTGTGTAACTGCAGTTATGGTGAAATAACTTTGTTTAAATATCTATAAAAATTCCAAAAGAAGAAAGATACTTCTCAAATAAGTATAATTATTAACAGAATAAATGGAAAACTATCAATTATTAGAAATTAAGTAAAAATAAAAAAAATTACTGGTGTACCATCGACAGAGGGAATATAACAATAAAGCTAACAGAGTCAATAGTTCAATAAAATGTACATGAAAGTGAGAGCACAGATTCACCTCAGTCATCTAAAATGTGTGATAAGGCTGTGGGATGATAAAATAAAGTAATTACTTCCATGAGAGTTTTGTATATTATAGTCACATGAAGACACTGGATTTGCTATATAGTTGAAGAAATTAACTTAGCTGTCAAGCTATGCAGCAAAGAAAAATAGAGATGGAGTTTGTAGAAAACATTCTTTTAATTATTATTTATGAGACACCACAGGGATGCAATAGTTACAGCAGATGCCAGATTAAGTCCCCAGATTAAACGTGGGAACTAATTTGTAACCCAAATGTGGTTTCCAATAATAAGAGCTGCAGAAAAAAAAAATCTTTTGCTTTGCTGTAAGGTCAAGGGAGTAATAAACTGAGGTAGTTTTATTGCCTGCAGCTTTTTTTTTTTTTTTTTTTGGAAAGATTTTTCTCTCCTAATTCCTATCTGTTCTACTTTGAGGAACTTTTTGTTTGGTTAGTTGGATCTTTTTAACCTTTTATTCACATTTACCAAGACACACAAGGGCATTAATTTGAACAGCATTTCCAACCTATGCCCTGAGTTTTTCTTTTTATTTTATTGTTTGGATGAGATCTGAATCTATAACTATTCAAAATTAATTTACTAAATGCATTAAACTACAACTTCTGTGGAAAACATTCGTGATAATAGATTATTGTTTTATCGCATGTATTAAATATTCCAAAATTCATCTGATTAAACAGATCTGCTTTGTTATTTGAAGCAAATAAATAAATGAAGTTTCATGAACACTGATGAAGCAAATACATTTAAGAATTCAAACAAATAATTGGTTCTCTTTCACCTAATTGTTGTGGTGCTTTTAGAAGAAAATGAATGACAAGAATCCTAGCACATGAGTTGGCTGGGCTCATTGAAAAGGCTTTAAACTAGTTTTAAAGGGGGATGGGGATGTAGCTGGCATTGCCACCAAGAATTCTGGGTGTAGTAGTCCCACACTTGCAGAGCACTATGTTGGCATCTTAGATAACCAGAAGGTCTACCTCCCATCAAGGTTAAAAACTATGTACTCAACTCCCTCCCTGAAATGTTTATATACCAGTGCATGCAGCATGGGCAATAAACAGGAGGAGCTGGAGGCCCTTGTGCTACAGGGAAATTATGATACAACAGCCATCATGGAAACCTGGTGGGGTGACTCCCACAACTGGAGTGCTGCAATCGGCGGGTACCAACTTTTCTGAAAGGATGGGCAAGGAAAAAGAGGTGGTGGAGTGGCCCTCTATGTTAGGGAGACTTATGAAACCATGCAAATTGATGAAGGTGGTAATAGGGTGGAGTTCTTATGGGCAAGAATCAGGATTAAGGCCAGCAAGAGTGATATCATGGTGGGAATCTGTGATAGACCACCCAACCAGGATGAAGTGGTAGATGAAAATTTTTATAAGTAGTTGAGAGAGGTCTAACAATCACTTCCCCTTGTTTTCGTGGGTGACTTTGATTTCCCGGATATCTGCTGGGAATACAATACAGCAGGGAGAGAACAGTCCTGGAGGTTCCTGGAGTGTGTGGAGGATAATTTCCTGACACAGTTGGTAAGGGAGACAACCAGGGAATGTGGTCTCCTGGACCTGCTTCTTGTGAACAGGGAAGAACTTGTGGGGGAAGTAAAGGTTGGACAGTGTCTAGGGCTCAGTGATCCTGACATGATGGAGTTCTCTATCCTTGGGAAAACAAGGAGAGGGGCTAGTAAAACTGCCACCTTGAACTTCCAAAGGGCAAACTTTGGCATTTTCAGAAGACTGATTGACAAAGTCCCTTGGGAGACCACCCTGAAGGATATAGGAGTCCAGGAAGGCTGGACATACTTGAAGAGGGAAGTCTTAAAGGCAGAGGTGCAGCCTCTCCCTGTGTGTTGAAAAATGAGTTGTCGGGGATGGCGTCTGATGAGGCTGAATAGGGCCCTTTGGCTGGAACTCAAGAAAAAGAGGAGAGTTTATGGCCTTTGGAAGAGGGGACAGGCCTCTCATCAGGACTATAAAGACATAGTAAAGCTATGCAGGGAGAAAATTAGGTGAGCCAAAGCACAACTAGACCTCGACCTAGCTACAGCCATTAAGGGTAATAAAAAATGTTCAGTAACAACATAAAAATTCATTAACAACAAAAGGAGGACTAGGGAAAATCTCCATCCTTTATTGGATGCAGAGGGAAATATAGTGATGAAGGATGAGGAGAAGGCTGAGAAGCTCAATGCCTACTTTGCTTCAGTCTTTAGCACTGCATCCAGCAGTTCCCTGGACACCCAGCCTCATGAACTAGGAGGCAGGGAGAGGAATCAGAATGAAGTCATCACAATAAATGAGGAACTAGTCAGTGATCTGCTTAGACACACAAAGGTCTATGGGGCTGGATGAGCTACACCCAAGGGTGCTGAGGGAGTTGGCAGATGTGCTCACCAAGCCACTTTTCCATTTTTTATCTGAAGTCCTGGCTAACTGGGGAGGTCCCAATGGACTGGAGGTTAACAAATATAATGCCTATCTACAGGAAAGGAAGAAAGGAGGATGCAGGAAACTATAGACCTAACAGTCTGACCTTGGCACCAGGGAAGGTCATGGAACAGATCATCTCAAGCGCTGTTACATACCCTATAGAGAAAAAACAGGAGATCAGGCCCAGTCACCATGAGTTTATGAAAGGCAGGTCCTGCCTGACCAACCTGATCTCCTTCTATGACAGGGTGACCTGACTGTCGGATGAGGGAAAGGCTGTGGATATTGTCTACCCAGACTTACACAAAGCATTTGACACCATTTCCCACAGAAATCTCACGGACAAACTGGCTGCTTGTGGCTTGGATGAGCACACTCTATGCTGGATAAACCACTGGCTGGGTGAACAGGGCCAAAGACTAGTGGTCAGTGAAATTAAATCCAGCTGGAGGCTGGTCACAAGTGGTGTTCCTCAGGGCTCAGTGTTGGGACCACTTCTGTTTAACATCTTTATCAATGACCTTGATGAGGACATAGANCTAGTCAGTGATCTGCTTAGACACACAAAGGTCTATGGGGCTGGATGAGCTACACCCAAGGGTGCTGAGGGAGTTGGCAGATGTGCTCACCAAGCCACTTTTCCATTTTTTATCTGAAGTCCTGGCTAACTGGGGAGGTCCCAATGGACTGGAGGTTAACAAATATAATGCCTATCTACAGGAAAGGAAGAAAGGAGGATGCAGGAAACTATAGACCTAACAGTCTGACCTTGGCACCAGGGAAGGTCATGGAACAGATCATCTCAAGCGCTGTTACATACCCTATAGAGAAAAAACAGGAGATCAGGCCCAGTCACCATGAGTTTATGAAAGGCAGGTCCTGCCTGACCAACCTGATCTCCTTCTATGACAGGGTGACCTGACTGTCGGATGAGGGAAAGGCTGTGGATATTGTCTACCCAGACTTACACAAAGCATTTGACACCATTTCCCACAGAAATCTCACGGACAAACTGGCTGCTTGTGGCTTGGATGAGCACACTCTATGCTGGATAAACCACTGGCTGGGTGAACAGGGCCAAAGACTAGTGGTCAGTGAAATTAAATCCAGCTGGAGGCTGGTCACAAGTGGTGTTCCTCAGGGCTCAGTGTTGGGACCACTTCTGTTTAACATCTTTATCAATGACCTTGATGAGGACATAGAGTGTGTCATCAGTAAGCTTGCAGATGACACCAAGTTGGGTGGGACTGTTGATCTTCATAAGGGTAGGGAGGCTCTGCAGAGGGACTTGGACAGATTGGATCAATGGGCCAATGTTAATGGGATGAGCTTCAGCAAGGCCAAATGTCAGGTCCTGCGCTTGGGTCATAACAACCCCAAGCAATGCTACAGACCTGGGGAAGCGTGGCTGGAAAGCTGTCTGGCAGAAAGGGACCTGGGGGTTCTAATCAACAAGCAACTGAATATGAGCAAGCAGTGTGCCCAGGTGGCCAAGAAAGCCAATGGCATCCTGGTTTGTATCAAAAATGCTGTGTCCAGCAGGAGTAGGGAGGTGATTGTCCCCTTGTACTCAGCTCTGGTGAGGCCACACTTTGAATATTGTGTTCAGATTTGGGCACCTCAATACAAGAGAGATGTGGAGATGCTGGAGCAAGTGCAGAGGAGGGCAACAAAGCTGGTGAAGGGTCTGAAGAATAAATTTTATGAGGAGCGACTGAGGGAGCTGGGGCTGTTTAGTTTGGAAAAGAGGAGGCTGAGGGGAGACCTCATTGCTGTCTAAAACTACCTGAAAGGACATTGTAGAGAGGCTGGTGCTGGTCTCTTCTCACAGGTAATTAGTGATGATAGAACAAGAGGGAATGGTCTCAAGCTACGACTGGGAAGGTTTAGACTGGACATTAGGAAAAGTTTTTTGGCAGAAAGAGTGGTCAGGTGCCCAGGGAGGTGGTTGAGTCACCAGCCCTGGATGTGTTTAAAGGTCATTTGGATGCGGTGCTTGGGGATATGGTTTAGGGGTGAATCTTGCAGAGTAGGGTTATTGGTTGGACTTGGTGACCCTGAGGGTCTTTTCCAACCTGAATGTTTCTGTGATTCTCTAAAACTCCCCTGATGTAACTTTGGGCCTTTTCCTCTTATACTATCACTAATTACTAGGGAGAAGAGACTGTCAATCACAAGATTTTGCAACAGAAACAATTCTGCGAACACTGAAGTCATTGAAAAAGGAATTAGAGGAGATGATTCGAGTGCCAGAACAGAGATCACCCACGGTGAAGACTGCAGTGAGGCAGGCTGTCCCCCTGCAGCCCATAGAGGTTAACAGTGGGGCAAATATACCTGTTGCAGACCGTGGAGGACCCTATGCTACAGCAGGTGGATGGATCTGAAGAAGGCTGTGACCCTATGGGAAGCCCACACTGGAATGGGCATCTGGCAGGACCTGTGGACCCATGAATAGATGAGCCCATGTTGGAGCAGGCTTGTTGGCAGGACTTGGAACTCTTGCAGGAGATAATGGTGTAGTAGTCTGTTCCTGAAGACTACACCCTATGGAAAGGATCCACTCAGGGCAAGTTACTGAAGAATTACATCCTGTGTGAAAGACTTAAATTAGGGAAGATTGTGAAGGATTATCTTCCATAGGAGAGATCCCATGCTGGAGTAGGGGAAGAGTATGAGGAGTCCTCCTTCCAAGGAGGAAGAAGCAGAAGGAATAATGTGTGATGAACCCATTCCCTATTGTCCTGTGCCACTTGGAGGGAGGAGGCAGAAAATTCATAAGTAAAGGTGAGCCCAGGAAAGAAAAAAGAGGGAGTAGAGAAATATTTTAAGAGGTAGGTTATTTTTTTATTTCTCACTACTTTACTCTGGTTTGATTGATAATTATCTAGACCCATGAGACGTATATTGTTTGAACTTAAATAAATTCCTTGCAAACTTGACTGGAGTAAGAAGAATGGGGAGGTCATAGTAAATTGTAAAGATATGAATGCTCTTATTTTTATTCTTAGCATTACTGTTCATTATTCTAATGTGAAAACCAGATAAAATGTTCAAATTAAAATGTAAATTATTATAATTACAAAAATATATGTTTAACAGATGCACATATATTTTTATTTTTAGCAAAACTGGTGCATGAATATGTCTGTCCAGTACCAGTTTTGAATATTCAGGTAATTATTTCCATAATATCATTTAAGTATTAGTGAGATTATGATTTTATTTTATTAGAATTAAATTTTAAAGACTTCTTTCAAAAATTGTCTTGAAAGACAACGACCTGGAGAGAAATAAATGATTGTCTCAGAAACTGTTGTAAAGTCTGAGTATCATATAATACAATATTTGATGTCTTACATTCAGTACTGTATAAGTATATAAACAGGTATATAACTGTACACCTGTTTTTCTAACACGTTCCCAATTTTGCAGAGAGTATTTCTTTTGACAACAACAACAAAAACAATCTAGACATACTTACTTCCTGGTTATCTGTTATTTTTTTTTTTTCAAAAGCCTTAATATGTATATAATTATGATCTGGAAAAGAGTCTGAAATGTTGTAGCACATTATTTTGATTAATGAAGTTGTTTCTATTGTCTTTTTGCAAGGGCCAGATTACAAACGGATTATTTTCAGTAATACATTGTTACTGACTTGAATATTTCTATCACAGTGTAGTGGGTCTCTTGAGGTGAAGAACAGTATAGGGCAGGGAGTAAAGGATAGCTTGTATTTAAATTAGTCTTTGTGGGTGTTGCAGCTTAATGATCCTGCTCTATACGAATGGCATGTATTAATGAATATTGAGGTCAATAGCAAGTCTCCCACTGACTTTATTGATCAGGATATTTATTAGACCTTGAACATTTATAGCATAATCTGTCTCAAAACACAAAGGTTACTTCAGCTTCACATCACTATGCTTTATAGTAAACAGTGATATGCTAGCTACCCTTTGGCTTTCAAGACTTTACCCTGTGGCTCAAATCTGTATCAAAAAGCTTCTTATTACAGGAAGAAAAGTATAGCACAATTAGCACTAAAAGTGTGTCTCATATTAGTAATTTTACTCTTGTACCACAACAGCCTGTGTGAATGTGTTAGACTTTGAATCTTCTTCACAACTCTATTCCTAATTACTTCATTTTTTTTTTTCCAGTGGAGGTAAGGTTTATTTTTTAACTTAAACTAATTTTTTACCATTATGAAAGGATACATTTGTATGATTTCTCCTTTCTTCTTAGAAGAATATCTGTAACAGCTTCTCACACTGGTGCATTTACTTTCGTTTTTCTTCAGGATAACTTAAATTTATAGGAAAGTTTACTGACTACTTAGGATTTTACCTTTTCATGCTTCGCTAGTATTTTATATTGATAATTTTTTCATCCTTTCATACTTTTTTTTTTTTTTTAATTTCCACAATATCACACAATGGCTGAGGTTTAAAGGGACCTCTGTAGATTATCTGGACCAACCCCCCCCTGCTCAAGCAGAACCACCTAGAGGTCACTGCCCAGAACTATGGCTTTTGGATACTTCCATGGATGGAAACTTTATGGAGATAAATCTTTTATGTTTCAGTTTGTGCCCATTGCCTCTGGGAACTACTGAAAGGAGCGTGGCCACATTCTCTTTGCATCTTTCCTTCAGGTATTTATATACATTCATAAGATACTCATTCTGAGACTTCTCTTCCTTAGGTTAAACTATCCTTCTTCTCTCAGCTTTTCCTCATGTGTGAAGTGCTCTAATTCCTTAATACTCCTTGTCAGCCCTTGTTGCACTCTCTCGACTCTGCCTATGCCTCTTTTGTGCTGAAGAGCCCGTAACTGGACACAATATTCCAGCCATGGTCTCAACAATGCTGAATAAAAGGGAAAGAAGGACCACTTCCCTCAACCTGCTAGCAATAATTTAATACAGCCAAGAGCATGAATATGAGGCAGCCTCATCAGATCAGTGACCTCTGTGAGCTCTGTGGCCATGCAGGTTTTTTATAAGAGAAGATCAGGGGGTTCCCAGAGAGGAGGAAGCTTGAAGAGAGAGGGGAGACATGACATTGGCCAGGATCCCTCACGTGTGTGTTTGAGAGGGTGATGTGGTTAGGGGCCTGGCCACAACACAGTGAGCAGCACATGCAGGGTCAGGCTTCAGAGTGCAGCAGTCTCAACAGTAGCCTGACAAAAACATCGGCAATAGTCAGGCAGGCTTGACACTGAGAAAAATTAATAACATAAAGTAATAATAAGATAAAATAATGGTAATGATAATAATGATAATTTAAAAAAATAAATAAAAATTCACCATCTCAGTTAAAGCACAATGGTCTTCACCCAATAGAAGAAGACCATTCTCCTGACACCATCCAAAATGCAGGCGGGAACCCAGACAGAACTCTTGCAGAAGGATGTGATGGTGCAGGTCACATGCTGCAGGGAATGCTACAGCCTCTCCATGGTAGCAGGGGTTGTATGTGGTGTGAGCAGGTAGGTGATCTTCTCAGCTGAGCAGTGTAGCTGCAAGGTGAACTTGAAAGGATTCAAGATGAGGTAGAAAAGTCTTAGGAGCATTAGGGAGGATGAAATGGAGATAGACTGGTGGAGCCGAGGCAGGTACATCCCCGAGGCAGGTACATCAGGAGACACATGAAGAAAAAGAGAGTCCCCTGCCCTCCTGCCACCAGGCTAGCAATAACAAAACAGATGAGAGAAGGCAGAAGCAGGTTCCTACTCAGAGTTGAATCTGTCCCCCTTCCCTTGCTACACCCCTCCTCAGATACATTTACATAACAGGTATGAGGCTCTGGAGGTAGAAGGGAATGAAGAAGGAGACAAGGATCCATCCAGTGAGCCACCCACAGCTTGTCACTCACCCCAACACCTTAGGACTTCTTCAAAAAGAAAGTAAAGGAGGATAATTGTAGCACATGGCTCTCTGTTCTTGCAGAACAGGTACAAGGCTCTACAGGAGGATCTGGTTGTGAGCAAGGATGAGGGATGGTCAGAAGTGCTACTAAGGCCAGCCACAAAAACTGACCCTCAAAAGAAAAAATCAATGAATCATTGTAGTAGGAGACTCTCTGATGAGAGTAGCGGACAGCCCAATATGCAGAACCAATCTGCTCCACAGGGAGGTCTGTTGTCTCCCTGATGCCCAGGTAAAGGACGTTGTAGGAAAACTTCCCACCCTCTGAGGCCTTGAGATTGTTACCTGCTCTGGTCTTCCAGGTGGGTAGTGGTGATGTAGCAATAAGATTCTCACAATCAATTAAGAGATTTTAGGGCCTTGGAGCAACTGGTAAAGGGATCAGGAGCTCAGGTTGTGTTCTTCTCCATCCCCCTGACATCAGTGACGGACAATGAGATGTATAGAAAGAGCTGACAGGTCAAATCATGGCTCTGGGAATGGTGCATTTGACAGGGCTTTGGGTTTTATAATCACAGCTCAGTATACAGGGCTCCAGAGCTGTGAGTATCAAACGGGTTGCACTTGTCCCAGAGGGATTAAGGAATCTGGAGCAGAAGTTGGCAGGGCTCATTGACAGGGCTTTAAACTAGATTTGAAAGGGGAAGGGGTTAATAGTCTCATGCTTGCCTGTGACACACAGTAGGGCAGCAGAGCAGGGGCAGAGAAATGCAGTACTAGTAAGGGCTCTCAACTTGTTGCCCTGAGGCAAGACAGGGACAATGCACCAAGACATCCAAAGGGAATCAAGGGAGATTTCCCTAAAAGGTGACATGGCCAGCCCAGCTGAAGTGCCTCTATGCTAATGAACACATCTTGGGCAACAAACAGAGTGAATTAAGGGACACTGTACTGCTGGAAAACCAAGACATAGTGGCTATTACTGAAACTTGGTGGGATGATTCCCATGACTGGAATGTAGGGATAGATGGGTACAAGCTCTTTAGGAAGGACAGGCAAGGGAGGGGGGGAGGAGGTGTTGCCCTCTACATTAGTGACCAGCTGGAATCAGTGGAGCTCCACCTGGAGGAAGATGGTGAGATGATTGAGAGCATATGGCTG
>VXBD01008703.1:13354-31792 GCA_013399975.1 Indicator maculatus
CTCTCTTCACAGGGGAGATGCTCAAGTCCCCTAAGCATCCTCCTGGCTCTCCCTTGGATTCTCTCCAGCAGGTCTCTGTCTCTCTTGACCTGGGAAACCTGGTCACAGGATTGCAGGTGTGGTCTCAGCAGGGCAGAGCAGAGGGGGAGAAGAACTTCCCTCGACTTGCTGGACACAACTTTCTTGATGCATCCCAGGATCCCATTGGCTCTCTTGGCCACAAGGGCACATTGTTCCATGGAAAACTTGCTGTCCATTCATAGGACACTTCTTTGCATCCTTCATTAGGTAATTACAGGACACCTCTTTGCATCCCTTCCCTCTTTAGGTGGGCATTCACAGAACACCTCTTTTTATCCTTCATTAGGTAACCTCAGCACTGGTTAGACCACACCTTGAGTCCTGTGTCCACTTCGGGGCTCCTCAGTTTCAGAAGGACATTGAGATACTTGAATGTGGCCAGAGAAGGGCAATGAGGCTGGGGAAAGGTCTGGAGCACAGCCCTGTGAGGAGAGGCTGAGGGAGCTGGGGGTGTTTACCCTGGAGGAGGCTCAGAGGAGACCTCATTGCTCCAGTGTCTCATCACCCTCACGATGAAGAATTTCTTTCTCACATCTAATCTAAATCTCTCTCCTCTAGCTTAGAACCCAAATGATTCTGCCATCCTTAGGGTCCATCTTCACCTCCTACACCACTTGAATCCTCTACTCTGTTGCCTTCTGCTCATGGGACACACAAAGTCCACAGCAGGAAGAGGAACACCACCTTCTAGTTGCTAAACTTGGAGACCTACTCCTCTTGTAAACTTTGATGTGATGGATGATAGCAAGTATCTACCTCCTGATCTGTAACTGTCAGGCCATACCCCTGGCATATAAAAATGGCTTGCAAAACAAATTAAAAAGGACCACAGCACTGACAAGTTCATAGCTCATGGTGTATGTGTTCATTACATCTGAGAACACAAAGTGCTCCAAGCAATTTATCAGCCCAAAGAGATTTCACAGGTTTGCAAATTGCATAGCATTCACCAGAAGGAAATCACAGCAAGTTTAGCAGAGTACAACAATATTAGCAGCAGAAAGCATTTGAAGGGCTTGCACTAAAGGGGATCATTTATTATGAGCCATGAGGATGCTTAGGGGACTTCAGCCATCTCCCCTGTGAAGAGAGACTGAGAGCCCTGGGGATGTTTAGTGTGGGGAAGAGAAGGCTGAGAGGGATCTGATCAATGTCTGTCAATAGCTGAGGGGTGGGGGTCAAGGGGAGGGGGCCAGGCTCTCTTGGGTGGTACACAGCACTAATAAGACAAGGAGTAATGGATATAAATTGGAACATAAAAGGTTTCACCTCAACATGAGGAGAAACTTCCTTACAGTGTGGGTCCTGGAGCCCTGGAGCAGGCTGCCTGGAGAGGTTGTGGAGTCTCCTTCCCTGGACACATTCAAACCCCACCTGGATGCATTCCTGTGCAGACTACCCTGGGTGATGCTGCTCTGGCAGGGGGGTTGGACCCAATGATCTCTGGAGGTCCCTTCCAACCTCTAATGTACTGGGATGCTGTGATTTTTCTTTTTGTCACAATGAGAAAGCCAAGAAACAAACCAAGAATCCAACCAGTCAGGATGCTTTTGAACTTTTTCAGTGCATTTTTGAGAAGCATCTTGCCTTGCTGCATCAGCCTTGGCTCTGCATAGTCAGGCTCAGGGCTTATGGCGTCTCAGGGCACCTCAAAACATCTTTGGGGTAATTTTTCATCCTTCTGACGTTCTATAAAGCTACTGAAAACAAAGCCACCAAAGAAATCGCTTTTGCAGCTGAGTAACTGAGTGTGAGCCTCTAGGGCATGACTTGCTTTGGGTATTCCATTCCAGCATGAAACAAAACCCAGCCTTTCCCAAAAGACCTCTTGGGCAGGAGCCTGATTCCACTCACTCAGCTGCAAGAGAAAGTCAGGATTCCCAGACCCAGGAGTGGAGCCATGTGGCCTGCCCAGTCCCACTGCACATCACAGCTTGGGATCAGGAGGAGGGTGGACAAAAAGATAAGCACAGAAATGAAAGCCCCCTCCCCTCCAAGGTGTATTCATTTATCTGCCCTTTTGAATCCAAATTCTTCACTGCTGGACCCTCCTAGAAGGATTAACAAGTTTAATGAGGATGACAACAGCCTGACAGGTTTGACAGGACATAAGGAGGGAAAAGAGAAGGATAAGTCTGGTTCAGAGCAGACCCACTCTACAAGTCACTGCAGGGCACCAGCTCTGCCCCACACTGGATTCAAAACTGAGGCATTTTCCTCTCTGCATCTGCTGGAAGCACAAAGATACAAGGCAGTTCCTGCACTGGTTGGGTTGGTACCCAGCAGCACTGCACAGGCAAGGAAGATCTGGCTTCTGTGTAAGGAGGCACTGAAATGTCACAGCCACAAGCTGTTGGAGAGCAAGGAATAGCTGCAAAACTGTCACCCAGCTGATCTCACAGTCATCTGCTGGCAGAAAGGAGGGAACAAAGAAATGGTTACAGCTCATGGCTCTCTACAACTACCTGAAAGGACATCGTGGAGAAGTTGGTGCTGGTCTCTTCTCATAGGTAATTAGTGGTAGAACAAGAGGGAATGGCTTCAAGCTGTGACTGGGTAGGGTTAGACTGGACAGTAGGAAACATTTTTCCCAGCAAGAGTGGTCAGGGATTGGAATGTGCTGCCCAGGGAGGTGGTGGAGTTCCCAAGCCTGGCTGTGTTTCAAGGTGGTTTGGATGTCGTGCTTGGGGCTATGGTTTAGGGGTGAGCCTTGCAGAGTAGGGTTCTGGGTTGGACTTGGTGATGCTGAGGGTCTGTTCCAAGCTGAATGTTTCTGTGATCTCACCATTAATCCAGAGTGATGCTTTTATGTGAAATGCCAGTGCTAGTGACAGTCAAACTCTACAGTCCTGACCAACTAAACCATAGAATTGTTTGGGTTGGAAGAGCCCTCTGACAGCACCCAGTCCAACCACCAACCCAACACCACCACAGATGTCCCCAGGAGCCATGGCCACAGGTTTCTTGAACACCTCCAGGGATGGGGACTCCACCACCTCCCTGGGCAGCCTGTTCCAATGCCTGACCACTCTTGCAGCAAAGAAATTGTTCCTAATCTGCAACCTAAGCCTCCCCTGGCACAATTCCAGGCTGCTTCCTCTCTGTCTATCACCTGATGCTAGGGAGGACAAACCAACCCACACCTCACTGCAACCTCCTCTCAGGGAGTTGTAGAGCAACTTCCCCACAACCATATGCCCTTCTCTTGCTTTCACTCAAGCCTGCCCAGTCCCTGCTGAGCCAGTACATTTCATCTCTGGCTTCCCACCTCTTGCAGCTCCTTCCTATACTTTATTTCATGGCTCCAGCTGAACACTTTGGCAGGAGGCACTGGCACAGTATAGGCAGCATACCGATTTGCTGGCATTTTGCTGATATTCCTGTGGGCAGGAAGGATGGTTTCTTCTCTTCAGGGTTTGAGCACTAATCCCTAGGCTGACGTTATCCCTGCATTTGAGATGATTGCATTTCATCTTCATTTGCCAGAAATAAAGGAAAACACAGGAGGAAGCAAATTAACCACGAGGTAAAGCAGGCTCTAGACATGGATAAAGAGCTAAGTGAGCTTTTTTGCCCAAGACAAGACAAAAGCTGGCCAGGGGTTTATGCAGGTAGCATCATAAAAGCACATCCCCAGTAACACTTCACCTCTGCTCTGAAGAAATACAATTTAAGGGGGAGGATGGAGGAGCTGAACTGCAAGAGCATTTCAGGAGCAGCGTGGCTATGCCTTCTGCTCGAGTTGCCTGCTCCTGCATTCATCTGTTAAGTCTAATTTTAGGCTATCATAAGAGTCTGGAACTGTCTTGGAGTAACTCAGGTTCATGCTGAATACCAGAATTAATTCAGGGAACAGCCCCAATCCAGAAGATTTTCATCAGTGCTCCAAAAGCCATGCTGATGATGACCTGCAGCTTTCTGGAGGGAACACATGGTGCTGATTCTCCCCATCACAACCCTAAAGGCTGCATACAGACTCACAGCACAATAGAGGCTGGAATGGTCCTCCAGAGATCATCCAGTCCAACCCCCCTGCCAAAGCAGCATCCCTCAGGGAAGTCTGCACAGGAATGCATCCAGCTGGAATACAGCAGAAATATACCCTGGGCAGTACTGCTACTGTCTCCCCACACACCAGAGCTGAGCAGACCCTTCCTCTCAGGTGTGGAATTTATCTGGCAAGACATCCTAATGATATTTCAACATCCTAATGATATTTCAGCAGTCTTGCAGCCCAGTCCCTTGGTCTGTCAGCCAACCAACACACACACTGAAATCATCCCAGCTGATTAAGATGCATGTTAGGGGCAAGGGCTAGGGTTTATAGGTAGCACCCAAACCAGATCTGAAGTAACTGCCTTCCAGCTGTGCCTACACATCACTGAAGTACCTCAAAATATGGTCTCCAAGAGATGGACTCAACTCTTCCCAGCAGCAGAGATGCCACACACACACACACCAACCCTTCATTTGGGCAAAATAATCCCACAGGAGTGCCCACAGGTCAAACCAAGACTACTACAGGTAACTACTCAGTTACAGTTCTGTCACTCACATGCCACTGGAACTACTTTGAGTAATCAGCATTAGTCCTTCCACAGCTTGCCAGGGGACTGGAAACCCTCCTGGGAGTCAAAACCAACTGAGGGGTAAAGCACAGGCATCTTACCACAGCCTGAAGGGCAGCAGCTGGGCATTTTTGTCCAGCTCAGTTGCTGTATAGTAAAAACGTGCTACCAGCCAGCCCTGCAGAGCCCAGAACTCTTGCCCACACAGCCAGTGGCAAGAAAAAAGCATTTCAGAGGATCTTTGCCCACTTCCTACAGGCTTCTGGCTCCGTGATATCTGATGGATTATTCTGCAGTTCACCTGGCTCTGTGGACAGCCTGCAGACCTGGGGCTAAGAACTGCATTTCTGATTCTACAAGAGAAGGTCTTGGCTTTGTTTGTTTGTTTTTAAAGAAATAAAATACATCTTCAGGTACAAAGTCCTGACAAGCCCCCAAAGAAGCTGCAGGGTGCTATGGTGGTCCCACAGCCAATATTCTGCACCTTGTCATCACTGCTCAGTGGTCAGATTCCTGGAGAATCAAGGCACCCGCTTCATTGCAATGGTCTCATGAACACTGGGAGACTTTCAGACTCAAAGATGTCATTTTCAGGTTCCAGTCCCATTTAGAGCATGGTTACGGGTCCCACAGAGTTGACTCACAGAGAAACAGCTTCGAGATGTAGGCTTAAAAAAATAAAACCCAAAACCAACCCTCGCAGTAACAAGCAAAAAAAAAAAAAAAGACTAAATGAGTTAAAAGTCGAGTTCTGAGACAGAAAATCCTCTCAAATCTCTGAATCCTCCAAGTGCACAATGAGTAATGCAATCAGGAGTCAACCAAGGGTCTTGCTGTCAAGCAAAGAAGAGCAAACTGCTCAGACAGCCTCAACAAGCACCTGGACTTCTGCTCAGGACAAATGCTGCCCCCAAAGCAGGAAGCTGGCCTGCAGCTTCCCCAGTAGTACAAATGACCATTTGTCATCCATTGTAATTAAACCCACTGGAAGGTAAAAACAACTTGCAACAAACACAACTAAGGCATGAGTCTTAAACCACACTGCAGACAGAAGTACTCAGGAAAGGTCATCTCAAGCCAGGCCTGAGCTTGGGTAGAAGATCCTGCATCCCAAACACCAATGGCATGCTAAGTAGAACCAACAAACCCCACCTTGTAAGGAAAATCTCTTTCAATGGAATGCTTTCCAACCAACTCATGCTTTTGAAATGAAGTCTTTTCTCAGAGCAGAGAGCTGGAGAGAGAAGGAAAGCCATGTGCACATACCTGATGCTTCTTGAACTTTCCCCTTCAGACCTGTAAAGGAAAACACAGACACTTAGGACAGGATTACTTCAGCATTTACAAGACAGATAGCCTAAAAATGGTCAACTTCCTCATGCATTCTCCCCCCCTTGTATTTCAGTTCATTTTTCAAGGGGTTGGAGCAGCTCTGCTACAAGGACAGGCTGAGGGAGCTGGGGGGGTTCAGCCTGGAGAAGAGAAGGCTCCAGGCAGACCTCATAGCAGCCTGCCAGTACCTGAAAGGGGCTACAAGAAGGCTGCAGAGAGACTGTTTGCAAAGGCCTGCAGGGACAGGACCAGGGGCAATGGCTTCAAACTAGAGCAGAGCAGATACAGACTACACATTAGGAACAAGTTCTTTACTATGAGGGTGGTGGACCCCTGGAACAGGTTGCCCAGGGAGGTGGTTGAGGCTCCATCCCTGGAGATATTCAAGGTGAGGGTGGACAGGGCTCTGGGCAACCTGATCTAGTTGACGATGTCCCTGCTGACTGCAGAGGCCATTGGACTGGATGACCTTTGGAGGTCCCTTCCAACCCAGACCATTCTGTGATTGTATGACTCTAGGGCTAATAGAACATTTCAAACAGAAAGCAGTCTGCTTAGGTTTAGAAGAAACATCTGAGAAGTTAAAACCCAGCTCAAAGCTGGCCAATAATTGCATTATTAAATTATATGCTGACACCCTCTGAATCCTTTTTCTTAGCCTATCTTCACTTTTTAGCTGGAAAGGTCACAAGCAATTCTGTTTAGGAAGCTAATCCTCAGGCTTATTATGCACTGCTCAGAAAGGTTTGCAGATAAAAGGAATCTAAAATATTTCAAACCCCACATTTGTCTGAATTTATAATCACAGAATTGTCAGGGTTGAGAAGGAACCTCACAGTTTATCCAGTTCCTACCCCTCTGCCATGGGCAGGGACACCTCACACTCCAGCAGGTTGCTCACAGCCACATCCAGTCTGGCTGCAAAAACCTCCAGGGATGAGGCTTCCACCACCTCCCTGGGCAACCTCTGCCAGGCTCTCACCACCCTCATGGGGAAGAATTTCTTCCTAACATCCAATCTGAATCTCCCCATTTCTAGCTTGGATCCATTCCCCCCAGTCCTATCACTCCTTGACACCTTAAAAAGATTTCATAAATGTGCACAAATGAGGGACAAGATAAACCAAGTTACAGAAGACCTTTTCCTCAAGGTGAGGTAATTTCATCAATCAAAACTGGAACAAAGCTTTTCCCCCTCAATATTTTTAAGTGAGGAAATTTAATTCAGTGTCATTCACACTGACAAGTTTTCCTCCTCTGAAGAGAGGCAGAAAGGTATCTCCCAGCATTGCATGAATAAACCCAAAATCCAGAAGAAAACAGACAACTCTTTTCCTCTGTCACTCCACTCTGTCACTGCAGCCTCAGTGCTGCAGACACCTTAAACACATCAGAGGGCTCTGCAAACCAGGAGTCAAGCCTACAGAGCAAAGCAGCAGAATCCAAAGCAAAGTTGCCAAACACCTTTTCTGTGTCATAATCTCACCAGGGACCCAAATAAAAAGGGCATTGGTATGAGCTTGCAGCCTATAGTACTTAGGAGAAAAGATACCAGCACTAAAATCACAGACAGAGGTTTGTCAGCAGGTTTGCTGATGACACCAAACTGGGAGGCTTGGCTGAGACACCTGAAGGCTGTGAGGCCATTCAGAGACTTGGACAGACTGAGAGCTGGGCACAGAGGAACTAAGGAGGTTCAACAAGGAGAAGAGCAGAGTCCTGGGAAGGCAGCATAAACTGCAGCAGGACAGGCTGGGAGGTATCTGCTGGAGAGCAGCCCTGTGGAGTCCTGGTGGGCAGCAAGTTCTGCATGGGACAGCAATGTGCCCTGGTGGCCAAGAAGGCCAAAGGGATTCTGGGGGGCATTCAGAGGAGTGTGGCCAGCAGAGCCAGGGAGGTTCTCCTCCTCCTCTACTCTGCCCTAGTCAGGCCCCAGCTGGAATATTGCATCCAGTTTTGAGCTCCCCAGGTCAAGAGGGACAGGGATCTGCTGGAGAGAGTCCAAGGAAGGGCTACAAGGATGCTGAAGGGCCTGGAGCACTGCCTGGGGAGGAGAGGCTGAGAGCCCTGGGGGTGTTCAGTGTGGAGAGGAGAAGACTGAGAGGGATCTGATCAATGTCTATCAAGATCTGAGGGCTGGGGGTCAGGAAGGAAGGGACAGGGACAGCCTCTGCTCACTGTGCCCTGGGATAGGCCAAGGGGCAATGGATGGAAACTGCAGCACAGGAGGTTCCACCTCAGTATGAGGAAGAACTTCTTGACTATGAGAGTCCCAGAGCATGGAACAGGCTGGCCAGAGAGGTTGTGGAGTCTCCTTGTCTGGAGCCTTTGCAGCCCTGTCTGGATGTGTTCCTGTGTGAGCTGTGCTGAATTCTCTGCTCCTGCTCTGGCAGGGGGTTGGACAGGAAGATCTCTTAAAGTCCCTTCCTACCCCTAACATCCTCTGACCCTGTGATCTATAGGATCTAAGGAATGAAGAGAACATTCCCTAGTTTAACTGAAAAACAGAAAAGACCAATTCCTTACTAGAATGACTCCCATCTCCAGTGAGCACTTGTGTAGAGTACCAGAGGCAGTAGAGGTTACAGCTAGCAGAAGCTCCATAAGTTTAAAGTCAGAAAGCAAACAGTAGCAAATTCTAACTTCCAGACTCAGCAATAGACACCAAAAATGGACATTTTCTTCTCCCCCTCCCTCATTACATGCTCTAGTATTTTTTTTTCTCTTCAGTCTCAAAAAAGCCTGAATTATTCCTCTCAGCACAGGATGAGAGGAAAGAAGGAAAACTTAATTTCACCTCTTGTCCCATGAGATGCTTGGGCAGCAGGAAGAGTAACTAAAAGCAGACTGAGTATGGGTCCCAAAGGTGGCCAGGTACATCCAGAAGTAGGAATCTAAGTGGATGTTCCTGGCAGTTATCGTCATGGTGTCTCTCAAAACAAAAGAAATTTGCATAGTGGGAAATTTTCTTGCCCAGAGCAAAATGAATCAACTCCTGCCCAGAAAGAAGAATGCTGTAAGCATCTGTACTGCACAACCATCAGGCTGTAACACCCAACAGATGTGAAACTCAAAGGGTTTGCTGTAGAGCTCAACTGTGTTCCAAAAAGGTGAGTTTGGAATCTCTCCACAGAAGGAGACTCCACAACCTCTTTGGGCAGCCTTCTCCAGGCCTTCAACACCCTCACACCAACAAATTTTCTCCTCCTGTTCAGGTGGAATCTCCTGGCTTCCAGTTTGTGCCTGTTTCCCCTTGTCCTGTACCTGGGCACCACTGACAAGAGTCTGGCCCCAGCCTCTTGCCCCCCACCCTTTAGCTCTTTCCGAGCATTGCTCAGATCCTCTCTGTGGTTGCTCTTCTCCAGGCTCAACACCCCCAGGGCTCTCAGTCTTTCTTCCTCACAGACATGCTGCAGGGCCCTCAGCACCTTTGTAGCCTCTGCTGGAGTCTCTCCAGTAGTTCCCTGTCTCCTGAACTGGGGAGCCCAGAACTGGCCACAGTCCTCCAAATGCAGTCTCACTAGGGCAGAGCAGGAGGAGAACCTCCCTCAACCTGCTGGGCACACTCTTTTTAGTGCACCCAGGAGACCATTGGCCTTCTTGGCCAGGAGGACACTTTGCTGGCTGGCAGTGAACTTGCTGTCTCCAGCTGTACTCTGACAGACAAGAGACAACTTTAAGCAGCTTTTTTCTACATGGTTGCCTTACCCCTGAAGGCTATGTGAGCACAAGGGAAGGAAGAGAAATGAGCTCACCTGTGCATCCCCCTGAGTAATAAAGAGAATCAACTAATGAAGTATTTAACTGACACCTTCCCACACTCAGGCTCTCAGCCCATTTCCTCTTGCAGAACACACATCTCACCATTAACAAAGTTGTTACACCTAATTGCTTGTGCTGTTGAGTCTTCAAATACAGCCCAGGCAAGGGGAGTCTGAATGCCTTCACCTGCTGCCTTCCCCCTTCAGTAACAAAACCACCTGAACATTCCAAACAGGGAGAACATCTCTAAGTGCTCAAAGCACTGGGAAGTCCCCAGAAGCACCAACCAGCAATTCTAGACCACCTCTCCATCAGCTGACTGTTCCTCTCTCTACAGCTGAAGAGGAATTTTAAACAAGGCAAGGGAAAGCCCCAAGGTACAGGCTGAGCCTCTCCAAGGTCCTCTCTGATGAATAGTGGCCTGAAATTATGCAAGGGGAGGTTTGGGTTCACAGGATCAGAGGATGTTAGGGATTGGAAGGGACCTCTGGAGATCTTCCAGTCCAACCCCCTGCCAGAGCAGGACCAGAGAATCCAGCACAGCTCACACAGGAACACATCCAGACAGGGATGCAAAGGCTCCAGACAAGGAGACTCCACAACCTCTCTGGGCAGCCTGTTCCAGGGCTCTGGGACCCTCACACTCAAGGAGTTCCTCCTCATGTTGAGGTGGAACCTCCTGTGCTGCAGTTTCCATCCATTGCCCCTTGTCCTATCCCAGGGCACAGTGAGCAGAGGCTGTCCCTGTCCCTTCCTTCCAGACACATTGATCAGATCCCCTCTCAGTCTTCTCCCTCTTCCCCAGGGCTCTCAGCCTCTCCTCCTCAGGCAGTGCACTTCACTATCTTTGTAGCCCTGCATTGGACTCTCTCCAGCAGATCCCTGTCCCTCTTGAACTGGGGATATTAGGGTAAGGAGTAAGATATCTGACATGGAAATATTCCAGTCCAGTTTATGAGCCCATGCTGGCCTGAGAAGACACAAGAGGAAGCACTGGAATCAGGCAGGCAGTGCTCACACCTTCGTGTGGTTGCTGACAGCTCTGAGTGGTGACCAGCATCTTCCTGGAGAGATGGTCTCTGAAAGGAAGCTGCAGTGAGCTAGGGAGTGGACTCTTCTCCAAGCAACTAACAGCAGCACAAGAGGAAAAGGCCTCAAGATGCACCAGGGAGGGTCAGGTTGGACATCAGGAACAATTTCTTTGCTGCCAGAATGGTCAGGGATTGAAACAGGCTGCCCAGGGAGGTGGTAGAGTCCCCATCCCTGGAGATGTTCAAGAAATGTGTGGCCATGGCACCTGGGGACATGGTTTAGTGGTCATGGTGGTGTTGGGTTGATGGTTGGACTCAGTGATCTTAGAATTGTCTTGGTTGGAAAAGACCTCTATGAGTCTATGCCCTGGCAGCAAGGCTGGAACCAACCTCTCACCCAACCTCTCACCCAAGCTGAGCCCTTTCCAGCTCAGCACAGCTAACAGCAAGGGATGATGGACCACCATCCCTTCTTTATTTTCAAGATCCCCAAAGTTCAAAAAAACCCAAACCAAACCCAGTTGCTAAGTTTTGCAACTGCTAAATTTGCATTTCCAAGGCTAAATTTTATTCAAATAAACTCCCCAATGTTATCCAGAGCTGGTCAGTGTGTACTCAGGGAATGAGTAAATGCTTTGCAGAGCTGAATGAAAACACTGCTGGGAAAAAGAAAAAAAAACAAAACCCAAAACCCAAACAAAGAAAGCCACTCCTTGTAGCTTGAAATAAAGCATTGGATATTCTTTAAGCTTTCTTCAAAAGCCAGGCTTGTGGATCAATATGCAATGTTTCTGTTTATGCTGTAAGCATATGATGGGCTCTGGATTGATTTTTCCCTTTCAAGCCAGGCAAAAGAAATGATGAAATGAGGGAAGGTGACAACATTTCTGGCAGCATCTTGCATCATTTCTTTTAAGGCAGAGCTTAAAAGAGGAAAAGGCTACACTATACCTAATCCCTGCTAGGCTAGAGGGCTTGGTTTTAAGCAGAACATATCTCTGAAAAATGCTATGGAACTTCCACCAAGGTCTCTCACCTCCTGGTGGTTTCCAATATTTTTTTTGAGTGAAACTAAATCCTAACCCACACACCCCCCACTCAAGTACAAGTTTGCATTCTTCCTGACCCCAGGAATTTCACTTTCAGTAGGAAATGCAGCAGAACAGACCCTCTGTAGGAGTGGTTCAGCCAGCAGAAGCAGAAAGACATTGTTATTACCAGCATTTACTGGTGTGCCACTGCAAGGAGAGGCAAGGAGGAGCAGGTACCATCATAAGGAACAAGTTCTGCACCTTGAGGGTGGTGGAACACTGGAAGAGGTTGCCCAGGGAGGTGGTTGAGGCCCCATCCCTGGAGATATTCAAGGTGAGGCTGGACAGGGCTCTGGACAACCTGATCCAGTTGAGGATGTCCCTGCTGACTGCAGAGGGGGTTGGACTGGATGAGCTTTGGAGGTCCCTTCCAACCCAGACTAATCTATGATTCTATGATAAACAGAAGATGTCTAAGGTCCCTTCCAGTACAAACCATTCTATGACAACAAACCCTGAACCAAAATAAATGCAAAGCATTAGAGCAAATGCTTAGATCAGGCCACAAACCAGAGTGACTAAAATCCTGACTGATTCTGAAGTTGAAATGAAACACTGCCAGCCCCTTCTCCCCATCGGGCCACATCTGTGCAAAGTGGGATGTTCAGAAAACATCCCCATTCATGTTACCAAAATGACTAAACACCTTCTGCATAAAAGGACAAGCGTTGGGTCCTGCACCTGGGTCACAACAACCCCCTGAATGCTGCAGGCTGGGGAAAGAGTGGCTGGAAACTGCCCAGTAGAGAAAGATGTGGAGGTGCTGGTTGACAGCTAGCTGAGGATGAGCCAGCAGTGTGCCCAGGTGGCCAAGAAGGCCACCAGTGTCCTGGTCTGGATCAACAATGGTGTGGCCAGCAGGACCAAGGCAGTGATTCTGTCTCAGCAGTGATCCCACACCTTGAGTATGGAGTTCAGTTTTGGGGCCCTCACTATAGGAAGGACATTGAGGAGCTGGAGCAGGTCCAGAGAAGGGCAAAGCAGCTGGGGAAGGGTCTGGAGAACAGAGCTGGGGAGGAGCAGCTGAAGGAGCTGGGGGTGTGCAGTGTGGAGAAAAGGAGGCTTGAGGGACCACCCCCTGAAAGGAGGTTGGAACCAGATGGAGGATGAGATGAAATGGCCTCAAGTTGCACCAGGGCAGATTTAGGTTGGACGTAAGAAGAAATTTCTTCCTCAAAGGGTTCTCAAAGCCTGGCACAGGCTGCCCAGGGAGGTGTTTGAATGCCCATCCCTGGAGGTGTTTGAAAGAGGCAGAGCTGTGGTGCTGAGGGACAGGGTTCAGCCCCAGCCTTGGTAGACTTCAAGAGTGGACTTCTCCAACATCCTATAAATACACCAAGCAGGAAAATGATAAAGTACATATCTTGGCTACCAGTTGCAGAGTTGGTTGGCACTTTTCCAACAAAGTGCTCTCAGTGGGAGGTTGTCAGCTCAAAACCTGAAAGCCATTGCCAGGAATATGATGATTCTGAAGAAATCTCTGGGAAAAGCATGAGACAGAAAAGCAGGAATGTGAGAGGCTCCCAGGCACAGTTTAGGCCTGTACTTAGGTAAGGACAGGGTGTTGAAATCCCAGAAGCAGCAGAGATCCAGCACTGGAGCTCATTCAGTGGCTCCTCCTTGCCCAGAAGTCATTACAGCTGCCTAGCTCTCCCCAGCAGGCAATATTCAATTCTCTCCCTTATTGCTTCCCCTGAAAGCTACAGTAAGCAAAGGGAAAGTTTGAGGCCATTGGATTTGTTGTTTACACTCAGAGCTATACTTAGAAACGAAAAAGCACCATGGGAAGCAGCTTCCAGAAGCAGCTACAGGACCAGCTTCCCATCTGACTCATGAAAGGCATCCTTGCCACAACAAAATATTGTTCAGAACATACCAAGGCACAGTAGAGAGCCTGAAGCACACAACTGTCTCTGCAACAACTTAGTTCTATTTTAGGAGAACTACTACAGGTATACAGGCTAAAGTAACCACATGCATGAGCCCAGAGTAACCACAGGTATGGGCCTAGAGCAACCACATAATGAGCCCAGAGTAACCACATAATGAGCCTAGAGTAACCACAGGTATGGGCCTAGAACAACCACATAATGAGCCCAGAGTAACCACATAATGAGCCCAGAATAACCACAGGTATGAGCCCAGAGTAACCACATAATGAGCCCAGAGTAACCACATAATGAGCCTAGAGTAACCACATAATGAGCCCAGAGTAACCACAGGTTGGGGGGAATTCATTAATGGCTGCACAAAGGACACTGCATCTATCACAGGCAGGGCTTAGCAAGCTTCAGTCCAGGGTTTCTATGGGAAACTCCACCTCCTCCCTGGGCAGCCTGTTCCAATGCCTGACCACTCTTGCAGCAAAGAAATTGTTCCTAATCTCCAACCTAAACCTTCCCTGGCACAACTTCAGGCCATTTCCTCTCCTTCTGTTACCTGACACTAGGGAGAAGAGACCAACCCCCACCTCACTCCAACCTCCTTGCAGGGAGTTGTAGAGAGCAATGAGGTCTCCCCTCAGCCTTTTCTTCTCCAGACTGAACACCCCCAGTTCCTTCAGCTGTCCCTTACCAGCCCTGCTCCCCAGAGCCTTCAGCAGCTTCCTTCTGAGCAGCAACTCAAAACAAGAATCAGAGAATGGTTTGGGTTGGAAGGGACCTTTAAAGCTCATCTAGCCCAACCTCCCTGCAGTCAGCAGGGACATCCCCAACTGGAGCAGGTTGCTCAGAGGCCCAAACAACCTGACCTGCAATGGTTCCAGGGATGGGGGCTCCCTCAGCCTGTCCTTGTAGAAGTGCTCCAGTCCAATGCTTCAATCTGGAGACTTTTTGTCACAGAAGAGAAACACAGCAGAGGCATCAGCAAAGGCTGACATCTCCATATTGTGCAACAGAACTGTAGCTCAGAAGTTTGTAAGTGCAGCAGCATTGGCGCTTTAAGGAGAGCCTTTTGGCAGTTTACTCATGATATACTTATGGGATGTACAGCTTTGCATTGTCCCTAGCAAGTGAGCAGCTCTTTTCCAACACAGTGCAGCAGCTGCTTCTATTAGTACAGTGCTCCTGCTGTCAAAGTGAGGACACAACATTTCATCACCATAATGAAACCAAACCCATCACAGGATGCAGAAACTTTCCAAGATAGAACAAGAGGAAATGGCATCAAGTTGCACCAGGGGAGGTTTATGGTGGATACTAGGAAATCTTTCTTTGCTACAGGAGTGGTCAGGGACTGGAACAGGCTGCCCAGGGAGGTGGTGGAGTCACCATCCCTGAACGTGTTCAAGAAATGTGTGGCCATGGCACTTGGGGATGTGGTTTAGTGACCACAGTGGTGTCGGGTTGATGGTTGGACTGGATGATTTTGGAGGGGTTTTCCAACTGAAACAATTCTGTGATTCTAAGAAATTCCACATGAGTCATAATGGTTCCAAACTCCTGCAGGGCCTCAGGACTCTCAGTCACTCCAAGCCAGGAGAAAAACAGTCTTTGCTAGCATTCCAAGTTTAGAAATACTGGTTTCATGTTCTGATGGATTGAAAGCTTTCTGTTCCATTACCCTTAATGCTTCACACTCTTCAGCTCACTGGGCACCACTCCACTGCTCACACACGTTCTGTGCTCATACCCTCACCGAGCCATGAATACAATTTGGCTGCAGAACAGCAAAAAGAGCTTAGATGTGATTTAGAATCACAGAATTGCAGAATTGTCAGGGTTGGAAGGGACCTCAAGGATCATCCAGTTCCAACCCCCCTGCCATGGGCAGGGACACCTCACACTCCAGCAGGTTGCTCACAGCCACATCCAGCCTGGCTGCAAAAACCTCCAGGGATGAGGCTTCCACCACCTCCCTGGGCAACCTCTGCCAGGCTCTCACCACCCTCATGGGGAAGAATTTCTTCCTAACATCCAATCTGAATCTCCCCATTTCTAGTTTTGTTCCATTCCCCCTAATTCCTATCACTCCTTGACACCCTCAAAAGTCCCTCCCCAGCTTTCTTGGAGCCCCCTTCACATACTGCAAGGCCACAAGAAGGTCTCCTCAGAGCCTTCTCTTCTCCAGACCAAACAATCCCAACTCTCTCAGTCTGTCTCCATAGCAGAGCAGCTCCAGCCCTCTGCTCATCCTCATGGCCCTTCTCTGGACACCTTCCAGCACCTCCAGATCCTTTCTGGAACAGAGGCTCCAGAACTGGATACAGTGCTCCAGGTAGAGTCTCAGCAGAGTGGAGCAGAGGGAGAGAATCCCCTCCCTGCCCTGCTGCCCACACTTCTCCAGATGCAGCCCAGGCTCTGGTTGGCCTTCTGGGCTGCAAGTGCTCACTGCTGGCTCTCAGTCTGTCCTCATAGCAGAGGAGCTCCAACCCTCTGCTCATCCTCGTGGCCCTTCTCTGGACACCTTCCAGCACATTTCTCATTACCAAAAGTGGGGGGAGGGTCAAAAAAGGAGTTTCAGTTGAAAACCCAAGCAGTATAAAGCTTAAAACTCCTATCAGAACTATCCAGGCACTAAATTCGGGCTGGTACTTCAGCCTAATGGATCTCACTGCAGATCATGCAGGAAAGCACAGCATCTCCCACATGAAACAGCATCACGGAGATAAGTTAAAGGGTAAACACATGAATCACCAGCTGCAAGATCCAATGGAGGTTATATAAGAAGCATTTTCAGGCACCATTTTGAAAGGAAAAGAAAGACAGCAGGTGCCCAATTCCAATTGTATACCATAGCAACCCAGCAGGTAATTACCAGTTATGCTGCTGGAGCTGTTCCCTGCGACCAGCCCGGGGCACGTACTTGTAAACAGAGGATTACTGCTTTATGGCAACGCTCCCCAGGGACACAGCTGTAAACAGGGCAGTGACTCCACTGTGCTGGGGAGGGAGGGAGAGAGGGAGGAGACACGACAGAAGAGTTCAAGGGGGAAGCACAGACCCAACAAGACCAGGGCAGGGAGGGTCCCCCTGTACTTGGCACTGGTGAGGCCACATCTTGAATCACAGATCCACAGAATGGCAGAGGTTGGAAGGGACCTCCAGAGATCATCAGGTCCAACCCCCCTGCCCAAGCAGCATCACTTAGGGTAGTCCACAAAGGAATGCATCCAGGTGGGTTTGGAAAGGCTCCAGAGAAGGAGACTCCACAACCACTCTGGGCAGCCTGCCCCAGGGCTCTGTCACCCTCACTGTAAAGAAGTTTCTCCTCAGGTTGAGCTGAAATCTTCTCTGTTCAAGCTTGTCCCTGTTGTTCCTTGGCTTATTCCTGTGCACCAACCAAAAGAGCTTGGCCCCCTCCCCTTGACACCCACCCCTTAGCTATTGACAGACATTGATCAGATCCCCTCTCAGCCTTCTCTTCTCCAGACTAAACAGCCCCAGGGCTCTTAGTCTCTTTTCACAGGGTCCCCTAATCATCCTCATGGCTCTCCCATAGACTCTCTCTAGCAGATCCCTGTCTCTCTTGAACACTGGGTTCAGTGTTGGGCCCTCACTCCAAGAAGGACATATGAGGGACTGGGGCAAGTCCAGAGAAGGGCAACAAAGCTGGGGAAGGGTCTGGAGAACAGGGCTGGGGAGGAGCAGCTGAGGGAGCTGGGGGTGTTAAATCTGGTGAAGAGGAGGATGAAGGAAGACCTCATTGCTCCCTCAGCCTGTTTTTCTCCAAACTAAACCACCTCAGCACCTCAGTTCCCTCAGCTGCTCTTCTTAAGACTGGTTCTATCAGCTGAGAGGAGGGAGAAGAGACCAACCCCCAGCTCACTCTCACCTCCTCTTTCAAAACTGAAGTGTTAAACCCAGGCAGGCATCTCACCATCCCCGAGAAGCAGCAAAGATTTCTCTCCATAGAAAACTTCCTCTGTTCCACGAGAAATGCCATAGAAGTGCAGCTACTGGCATATGGTCTCCATAAAGAGCTTGTTAGATCTATTCTTGGACTGTCTGCAGCCACTACTGGCCAAGAAATGTCTATTCAAAACTCCCAGCACTCTCTGATGAGAGGCTGGTAAAAAGACCAGCTTGGTGCCCTTGCCCAGCCGTCCCTCCACTGCATATGCTGCTGGGCTGCGGGCAGGCTAGCAGGTGGAGGTGGGCATCCTCCCTCTGTGCTCATCCTCTTCAGCAGGATGCCATTTTTTAGTGGCTTACAGATGCCTGAGAAGAGTTTGCAGCCAAGGACAGGATGCAGAGCCCCCAGGGTTTCACAGAAAGCCCTCCCCTCTGCAGTCTCTGCCCCTGCTTTCCACAAAGGTTAGGGATCCCATCTGTCCACTCAGCGAGAGGCAGAGCGCCACACTCCCTCCTGCCCCGGGCACAGGCTGCCTCCTGCCCCGGGCACACACTCCCTCCTGCCCTGGGCACACGCTGCCTCCTGCCCCGGGCACAGGCTGCCTCCTGCCCCGGGCACAGGCTCCCTCCTGCCCTGGGCACACGCTGCCTCCTGCCCCGGGCACAGGCTCCCTCCTGCCCCGGGCACACGCTGCCTCCTGCTCGGGGCACAGGCTCCCTCCTGCCCCGGGCACACGCTGCCTCCTGCTCGGGGCACAGGCTCCCTCCTGCCCCGGGCACA
>VXBD01008703.1:35975-60805 GCA_013399975.1 Indicator maculatus
GGGAGGAAGGGAGGAAGGGAGGAAGGGAGGAAGGGAGGAAGGGAGGAAGGGAGGAAGGGAGGAAGGGAGGAAGGGAGGAAGGGAGGGAGGAAAAGGAAAGATAGATCTCATGACAACTGGAGTTTTTAAATTTCACATACATTTTAAAATTTCACATTTCAAGCACCAGTCCAAGACAAGCTGCTGTGGGTGACCCTGCTGTAGCAGGGGGGCTGGATAGATAAACTCCAGAGGTCCCTTCCAAGCCCTCACCATTCTGTGCTACTCTGCACACCCATATCTAACGTAGCCACACATCTGCTGAAACATGTCTATTAGTTTCTGATAAGTTATTTTTATCTCAGGCCCCTTCCAACCCCCAACTAACCTGTGACTCTGTGAGTAAGGAACACAGTCCTGGCTCCAGTTAAAATGCTCCCTTATCGAGGTCCTTGCCTCTAATGGCAGCTAAATGCTTTTCAGAACATGAAAATATCCATAGCAGAGCACTTCATCACCAATTTAGCCTCTAGACATGCAATCATCAGCCATAAACATTTAGAAAATGATCAAATCAAGCTTCATCCTTCATTTGTATCAAGTATTTGTGTTTTCCTTAATAAAATTATCTGTCTGCAGAGGGTTGTTGTCAAGATGTATTTCAGATTCATATTTGGATTAGTTAGAGCCAGAGCAAGCAGCCAAGAGGCCTTCAATGAGAAGGAGCAATTTTCTACCCAAGGAATTTATGTCTTTAATCCCCAGCCTTTGGAGACCATTACATTTCCACACTTATCTTTCACAGCAGACAAGACCTCACCATGTTTATTCTATAAGGAGAAAAGAACAAACAATAAAACTTATGGGGGGTAGGGGGGAGGACACACAGCTGGTGTCTACCTTCCATCCCAGGAATTCTTTCAGTCATTGATCCAACAATAACTGCAAATCAAAAGCCCATATCTGAAACCTCCCTGAGCAATTCAAACCAAAGGACTTCCAGGGTCAACTACACCTCAGTCTGACTGCACAAGAGGCATCTGTGCACTAAATTCCACTCACAGATTATTGGAAGGCTGAGTGATTTGTCATTGACATGGCAAAGTTATCTTTTGAGAACAGGGGAATGGTGCAATCAGAGCCCAGACTCGAGCCCACACTAAGATGTTAGAAAAGTACTAAACCCTTAACACGCTTAACCTCTGGATTAACCTCATGGTCTGCAATGCCAGGAGAAAAACCACAGAATCATTTCAGCTGGAAAAGCCCTTTCAGATCATCCCCTCCAACCATTCTCTAACTCTGCCAAGGCTGGGGCTAAACCATGGCCCTCAGCACCACACCTCTGGCTCTTTCAAACACCTCCAGGGATGGGCATTCAAGCAGCTCCCTGGGCAGCCTGTGCCAGACCCTGACCACACTTGCAGCAGAGAATTCTTTGCTAATCTCCATGGCCCTCAGCACCACAGCTCTGCCTCTTTCAAACACCTCCAGGGATGGGCATTCAAGCAGCTCCCTGGGCAGCCTGTGCCAGCCTTTGAGAACCTTTCAGGGAAGAAGTTTCTTCTAATGTCCNAGAGTGAGGTGCCCAAAACAGAACACAGTACTCAAGGGATGGCCTCACCAATGCTGACTACAGGAGGACAATCCCTTCCCTGCTCCTGCTGGCCACACCATTGCTTGTCCAGGCCAGGATGCTGGAGGCCTTCTTGGCCACCTGGGCACAGGCTGGCCCATGTTTAGCTGGCTCTTGATCAACCCCCTCAGTATCATAGAATGGTTAGGGTTGGAAGTGACCTCAAGGATCATCTAGTTCCAACCCCCCTGCCACAGGCAGGGACAGTATGTCATATGGCACCAAATATGAAGATGGTCTGAAACATTAGGAGACATAAAACTTGCTCCCAATGGATTTAATAGGGCTTTACAGGGAAGGGGCATGACAGGAGCTGTTTAACTTCCCAGACCATTGCTGGTAGATGTTTAAGTCCCAGCCATGCTTTGCTAACTGTTAATCTGCCCCTTGAAGCCAGCCTGATTTCAGTGGCCACATGGAGATACCAACAACAAGCTGAGCTTGGCTGCCATTGCTATAAACCTTTTCTCCAATGCAGACTAACCTTTAAAACCTGAAGCCATGAAGACAAACCCAAGTGTGTATTCTACTATAAATCATTGGACAGAAAGCATAAAGAATGGAATTTGAGTCTCACAATTGATCTCCTCTACTCAGTTAATTCTTTAGATGCACCATCATCTGTAACCACCAAGTCTTTGCATGCAGAAGTTAAAAACCTGCCCTAGTAGAGAAGCAAATCCCACAGCCAGGATTCTTGGCTTCTTCTGGGATGCCTGGAGGCCTCAGTTTCAATTACAATGGCTATAGTCACAGCTAAGATTTTTCCTGCTATTAATCAGGTTCCATCTGTCCAAAAACCTGCAGTGGTTATTGACTCAGCCAACCCCAATATAAATGTCCTTCTGGAGGCAATTTTGAGGTTACCACTTCTGGCACTGGAAGGAGCAACACAGCCTGGTTCTTACCTTCTGAAAACCCCATTACAAGTTTCTGGTGGGTTTGCTTTGTTTGATTGTGAGCTTTGGGGGGTGGTGTTTGGGAGTGGATTGTTTTGCTGTGGTTTTTTTGCTTTGGTTTTGAGCTTTGGTGGGGGTTGGTTGTGGTTTGTTTTGCTGTGTTTTTTTGCTTTGGTTTTGAGCTTTGGAGGGGTTTGGTTGTGGTTTGGTTTCTGTGGTTTTGAGCTTTGGAGGGGTTTGGTTGTGGTTTGTTTTGCTTTGGTTTTGAGCTTTGGAGGGGTTTGGTTGTGGTTTGGTTTGCTGTGGTTTTGAGCTTTGGAAGGGTTTGGTTGTGGTTTGCTTTGCTTTGGTTTTGAGCTGTGGAAGGGCTGGGTTGTGGTTTGCTTTGCTGTGGTGTTTTGCTTTGTGTTTTTCAGGGATTTTTTTTGGTTTGTTTTCTTTTAGCTCTTTTGGGGAGGGACAGCGTCTGGTCCCCCAAAAGCAAGCTTCAGCACAATTACCGCTTCCAGGGAGAGTTTTAATGACTAATCCATTCAGCTTCTAGAAGCTTTATTTGAAATACCTTTTTTCATCCTCCCTAAGAGTTCCTCAAACACTCCCTGATAGATCCCTGCACTCTCAGCCTTCTCTGCTCTTCCCTCAGTTCACTGCTGACATTTTCTATCACCTCCTGACATTGACAGATTGAGATTTTTTTTTTGTTTCTTTAGATTAAAGCACTCCTCAACATCTCACACTGACCCAGACACAACCAGTGAGAGGATTGTGGATTTGGGGTGGGATTTTGTTTTTAGGCTATTCTGGTGGTTTAAGCACTCACAATATTACAAAGCCAGATCCCATTTTGTGCCACAATTCACAGCAATAGATTTGAGTCCTAGTGTTTGGAAGCCCTAAGTGAAAGCAGATCATGTGTAAATCCATTTGCCTGGAGGAAGAGCACATTCATGGCTCCATACATTTGAGGACAGGTCTTCCTGCTAAAAAACACTCTGGAACCTTTTATAATCACCTCCATTCCTCCTCCAAAAACTCCCAAACCTCTAAAAGTAGTTATTTAAAAGCAGAGGGACACCAGGCTTTCATTAAGCATCATTTCTCAGGTTGATGCTTGTGGATACAGGTCCTGCAGCCTCACCAAAGCTACCACAAACCCAGCTCAGAGGATCCAAACCCTAATTCCCATAAGGACTCTTGTTCCCTTGGCACAGCAAGCCAAGGGCAGGATGGAGACATAAAGGCAGAGCTGGCTGCCAGATTGTGCAGTAACTTTGCATTTTCTCTATGTATTCCTTAGAGAGGTTCAGAAGCTCAGTTTTTAGGGCAAGAGAAACTATTCCCACAGTGCCACTTCCAATCATTTTTACTGCCAATTCCTCCTGCCACAGCACTGCCACTCCTTCAAAGCTGCATTCAGCCCCGAGCCCTGCAGCTCCAGGATGCTGAAACCTCAGTGTCACACAACTGAAGACATCAGAGCAGATGTCATTTGTCCTCCTCACAGTCTTCCTTCACCTCCTTTTGCCTCCTTACCGTGCTGAAACCACGTGAAGACAGACTCTCTCTGTTCCCCACTGCAGGAACACCCAGGTGACCTCTGGGCCATCACTGAACTTCTCAAACTTCACTGCAGCAAAGTCTGACTGTCCCTGCACTCCAGCTGCCCTAAGCTCCTTTCTTTTGATTTATAGACTTGCACTCATGGCCTCTGCCCTGCATTTCCAGCCCCAAGTAGAGTCTTTAACTGTTCCTTTGCTGACACTTTTTAGTCTCCTTTTGCTCTGCAACATTCCCTATTAACAGTACAGAACAGGACCTGCTGCTTACCCAGCAACCTAACAAACTACCACAGGGGCCCAGCATGGTGTGGGTTGGAAGGCACCTCTAGAGCTCATCCAGTCCAACCCCCTGCTAAAGCAGGGCACCCACAGCAGCTTGCCCAGGAGCACAATCCAAGGGGGTTTGGAATCTCTCCACAGAAGGAGACTCCACAACCTCTCTGGGCAGCCTGCTCCAGGGCTCCAGCACCCTCACACCAAAGAAGTTTCTCCTCATGTTCAGGTGGAATCTCCTGAGTTCCAGTTTGTGCCTATTGCTCCTTGGCCTGTCCCTGAGCACCACAGACAAGAGTCTGGCCCCAGCCTCTTGATATCAATATCCTTTAGCTCTTGCTGAGCACTGATCAAATCCCCTCTGGGGCTGCTCTTCTCCAGGCTCAACACCCCCAGGGCTCTCAGCCTTTCCTCCTCACAGAGCTGCTCCAGGCCCCTCAGCATCTTTGTAGCCTCCATTAGACTCTCTCCAGTGGTTCCCTGTCCCTCTTGAACTGGGGAGCCCAGAACTGGACCCAATACTGCAAACATCAGTAAGGCAGAGTAAAGAGGGAGGAGAACCTTCCTCAACCTGCTGACCACACTCTTCTTAATGCACCCCAGGAGACCACCCACCAGCATTCCACTGTCCTCTGTGGAGCTGCTCTCAGGCAGCTCAGCCCCTCAGCTGTGCTGGTGCTGGGCTTCCTCAGACAAAAGCACACTGGCATGAAAAACTTCCCACAGAAAAAAAAATGTGGGTGGGAGAGGAGACAGCAGGTGTCTGACCAACCTCAGCCATGGAACAGCAAAGCTTCAGCCAAGTTCAAAGGCACCACTTGGTGGGATTGTTGCTTGCTGGTCAAGCCTATGAGAACATAGCTTTACTTGGCTGTTGCCAAAGGAGTCTGTAAACAAATGAATTTATTTTTGGCAGTATTTGAGCTGCTAGCAAAACTACAAATAATGCCCAACCAGCAGCACTGGCAGAAGCAAAGCAAATGATGAGAATATTTCTCTGGTGCTCCATGCATTAATTGCTCACCCAAGCTTTGCCTTCTAGGGGGCAACACTCAACATGTGTAAGAAATTCAACATCCTCAACTTCATAAACCAGCCCAACTTTACATGCAAGAGGTGCAGAGCTGGGAGAAGAAGATCCTTTCAGATGTTCAGACACAGAATCACAGAATGAGCTGGGCTGGAAGGGAGCTCCAAAGCTCATCCAGTCCAACCCCCCCTGAAGTCAGCAGGGACATCCCCAACTAGATCAGGTTGCCCAGAGTCCTGTCCAGCCTCACCTTGAGTATCTCCAGGGACAGGGCCTCAGACACCTCCCTGGGCAACCTGTTCCAGTGTTCCACCACCCTCATCTAGACTAAATCTCCTTTCTCTAATTTCAGTCCATTGCCCCTGGTCCTGTCCCTGCAGGCCTTTGCAAACAGTCTCTCTGCAGCCTTCTTGCAGCCCCCTTCAGGTCCTGGTAGGTTGCTCTGAGGTCTCCCTGGAGCCTTCTCTTCTGCAGGCTGAACACCCCCAGCTCCCTCAGCCTGTCCTCACAGCAGAGCTGCTCCAACCCCCTGCTCATTTTCATGGCCCTCCTCTGGACCTGCTCCATCAGGTCCATGTCCTTCCTGTACTGAGTACTCCAGGGCTGCATCCAGAGCCCTTTTTTATAGCACTTTGGCACTAGAAAAGCAATCACATTCCACTCCTGGAACCTGCTAAGCTCAAAGATCAAATGTTGATGACACTCCAGAGGCTTCTTTACATACATATTGAAATTTAAGATTCCTTCTTTTAACATTAACTCAACTGTCTCCATTTGAATAGTCACTTCAGTGTATGAAATGATTTTGATGGATCACTGCATCCTGGCACAACGAGTTCCCAAACCAATCTGGCCTCATAAAATGCAGCTCTTTTAGGATGATGATTCCAGAGCCTCCAGTTGTGGTTGCTGCAGGTGTGGAATTGAATCACAGATGAACAGAGACCAAGGAGAGCAGGGCTGCAATAGGGTAAGAGCACTTGGCTGGAAACCATCTGCATCTGCAAGTGGGATGGGGCTGCTGCTCCACAAATGGTTGTTCAGAGAGACCTTTACAGTTCTGGGTCAACTCAAGTGTCATGCAACCAGAATATTTTCAGTACAATCCCCTTCTTTAGATAAACAAAAGCTTTTCAGGTTTTAGCATAGATTAGGCATCCCTGCATTTCTGTGGCAGCACATGTGTCTGCAGATGCAGAAGGGCTCAGCTTGGAAGGGACCTCACAGGTCATCTGCTCCAACCTTCCTGCCATGGACAGGGATGCCTCTCACTAGACTCAGCTGCTCAAGGCCTCATCCAGCCTGGCCTTGGACACCCCCAGGGAGGAAGGATCCACAACTTTTCCTGGGCAGTCTATTCCAGAGTCTCACCACCCTCACACTGTAGAGCTTGCTCCTAAGATCCAGTCTAAACCTACTCTTCCTCAGTTTCAAACCATTCCCCCTTGGCGTGTCTCTAGACACCCTCAGGAGAAGTCCCTCTGCAGCCTTCCTGTAGGATCTTTTCAGCTATTGGAAGGCAGCTCTAAGGTCCCCCTGGAGTCTTCTCTTCTCCAGGCTAAACACCCCCAGTCTTGAGCAACCTGGGCTGGTGGGAGCTGTCCCTAGCCATGGCAGGGGGTTGGAGGTAGATCACAGAAACAGCATGTTAGGGGGTGGAAGGGATCTCTGGAGATCACCCAGTCCAACCCCCCTGCCAGGGCAGGACCACCCAGGGCAGGTCACACAGGAACACATCCAGGTGGGGTTTGAAAACCTCCAGAGAAGGAGTCTCCACAACCTCTCTGGGCAGCCTGCTCCAGGGCTCCAGCACCCTCACAGTGAAGAAATGTCTCCTCATGCTGAGGTGGAACCTCCTGGGTTCTAGCTTGTGCCCATTATTCCTGGTACTGTCACAGGACACCACTGAAAAAAAGCCTGGCACCTTCATCCTGACCCCCAGCCCTCAGCTATTGACAGACATTGATCAGATCCCTCTCAGCCTTCCCTTCTCCAGACTCAACAACCCCATTCCAGGATTCCATGAATACAGGACACAGAGGACTTCTGGTCCTTGTTACTGCTGTACACAAAGTGCACAGCACACAGGTTTACATCTTGTTAGGACTCTCTCTTCTCTTTTTCACACAGTTTACTTCTGCTGAGGGGGCTGAGGCCAGGGAAACAGCACTGCTAACCCTTTTCTGGGCACACTCCTGGCCATGCCCGCTGCACAGAGCCCACAGGTCAGTGTTTTCTCACACACACTCATTTTGGCTGGAAAAGACCTTAAGAGCATTGAGTCCAACCATAACTTAACACCTCTCTGTACACAACTCTTAGACCATATTCCTAAACTCTTCAAACATCTTTTTAACACCTCCAGGACTGGGGACTCCACCACGGCCCTGGACAGCCTGGTCCAATGCTTGATGATACTTTAAGAGAAGAATTTTTTCCAAATACCCAACCTAAACCTCCCCTGGTACAACTTGAGGCCATTTCCTCCTGTTCTACTGCTTGTTACCTGGGAGGAGAGGCCCCCACCTAGCTCCAACCTCCTTTCAAGGAGTTGTAGAGAGAAGGTCTCCCCTCACTCAGCCTCCTCTTATAGAATCATGGAATTGTCAGGGCTGGAAGGGAGCTCAAGGCTCAGCCAGTTCCAACCCCCCTGCCATGGGCAGGGACACCTCACACCACAGCAGGTTGCTCACAGCCACCTCCAGCCTGGCTGCAAAAACCTCCAGGGATGAGGCTTCCACCACCTCCCTGGGCAACCTCTGCCAGGCTCTCACCACCCTCATGGGGAGCAACTTCTTCCTCACATCCAATCTGAATCTCTCCATTTTCAGTTTTGCTCCATTCCCCCCAATCCTGTCACTCCCTGACACCCTCAAAAGTCCCTCCCCAGCTTTCTTGGAGCTCCCTTCACATACTTCAAGGTCTCCTCAGAGCCTTCTCCTCTCCAGACTGCACAACCCCAACTCTCTCCGCCTGTCCTCATAGGAATAGAGCTCCAGCCCTCTGCTCATCCTGGTGGCCCTTCTCTGGACACCTTCCAGCACCTCCAGATCCTTCCTGTAACAGGGCTTCTGCAGGCTGAACGTCCCTCAAACTGCAGAGGTAGTTTTGCCTTCCTGCAAACATCCCTTCAGTGCCTGCAGCAGGCTCCCAGGGAAGGCAAACTGGGCAGAGGGCTCTCCAGCAGTGTGTTTACTGTGGGAGTGCTGTGCAGCAGGAGCCAGGCTGCAGCTGGGAGCTGGCAGCTCAGTCATCCTGCCTGGGGACAAACAAAGGATCCATAGGCTTTGTCACTGGGCTATTTTGGATGCAGCTCTTTGCACCAAACTTCACAGGGCTGGATGTCTTCTGCATTCTGCTCATTTGACTATTAAGTTGCATTGATTGTTTTTCCCTCCATCCCCCCTCCCCAGTTAGCCATGTGGTACAGTTTATCCAGCCTGCAATTCTGGCCTCAGTGCCCTCAGGCTGAGCTGCACAGAGAAGAAAAGAGAACTTGCAAATTCATCCTTAGGCTTGGCCAGAGATAGTATCAGTCACAGCTTGAATACTGGGAGCAGTTTTGGGGCTCTCACAACAAGAAGGACATTGAGTGGCTGCTGCAGGTCTAGAAAAGGACAACAAAGCTGGGGAAGGGTCTGGAGAACAGGGCTGAGGAGGAGCAGCTGAGGGAACTGGGGGTGTTCAGTCTGGAGAAGAGGAGGCTGAGAGGAGACCTCATTGCTCTCTACAGCTCCCTGAAAAGAGGCTGGAGTGAGGTGGGGGTTGGTCTCTTCTCCCTAGTATTGTGTGATAGAATTAGAGGAAAGAGCCTGAAAATGTGCCAGGGAAGGTCTAGATTAGATATTTGGGAAAACATCTTCCCTGAAAGGGTCATCAGGGACTGGAACAGGCTGCCCAGGGAGGTGGTGGAGTCCCCAGCCCTGGAGGTGTGGCCATGGCACCTGGGGAAAGGCTTTTCCCAGGCTGACTGTGGGACTTGATCATAGATGCCTTTTCCCAAACGATTCTACAATCCTCCTCTCCCACACTGTTGTCACCAGAACACACAGAATCACAGAATCATTTTGGTGGGGAAAGCCCTGCACGCTCATCCAGTCCAACCATTCTCTAATTCCAACAAGGCTGGGGCTAAACCATGGCCCTCAGCACCACAGCTCTGCCTCTTTCAAACCCCTCCAGGGATGGGGATTCAACCACCTCCCTGGGCAGCCTGTGCCAGGCTTTGAGAACCCTTTCAGGGAAGAAGTTTCTTCTAATGCCCAACCTAAACCTCCCCTGCTGCAACTTGAGGCCATTTCCTCTTTTCCTGTACCTTGTTACTAAGGAGAAGAGCCCAACCCTCCCCTTGCTGCAACCTCCTTAACTTGGAACTCCACAAGAGAACTCTAAACCCCAAGCAGCTATGACTAAAGGAGCAGAAGCCTCTGACTCCTACTGCTCTGAGGCTTCCACCACCTCCCTGGGCAATCTGTGCCAGTGCCTCACCACCCTCATGGGGAACAACTTCTTCCTAATATCCAATCTGAATGTACCCATTTCTAGTTTTGTTCCATTCCCCCCAGACCTATCATTACCTGGCACCCTAAAAAGTCCCTCCCCAAGTCCCTGTCAGCCACTTCTGAAGTGGTCCCACATTATTTGTTGTGCCACTTACCAGGGATTGTTGGCTTTGAGACATTATGCAGGGAAGTTTCCCTGTGGAAGGGTTGAACTCTTTCACCTTATCTCTTAGCAATTAGTGCAAGGTTAAAAGGCAATTACTGGACATAATTAGTCTGAGTTCCAGGTTAGTCTAAGAGAATACTTAATTTGCAGAGTCCCTCTAAACTGCAATACATCAGAGATCATTCACAGATAAATCCCATTTAGATCACACCTTTGCTTTGCTTGGTTTGGCTGGAAGAGACACCACCAAGTCACCACTAAAACACATCCCTCAGCATCACACCTCCACAGCTTTTAAACCCATCCAGGGATGAGGACTCCACTGCTGCCCTGGGAAGCCTTGTCCAGGGTCTGACAACCCTTTTAGGGGAAGGAATTGTTCCTCACATCCAATCTAAACCTCTCCTGGTGCAACTTGAGGCCATTTCCTCTTGTCTTATTGCTAGGGAGAAGAGACCAACCCCCACCTGACTTCAGGGAGCTGTAGAGAGCAGTGAGGTCTCCCTTCAGCCTCCTTTTCTCCAAACACAGATCCCTCAGCTGCTCCTCACCAGCCTTGTTCTCCAGACCCTCACCAGCTTCCTTGCCCTTCTTTCTCAAACCACTCAACCCAAAACAAAGAGAAGACTTCAGTAAGAATTTTATGCCTGAGGAAGAGATGTGATATGAAAGCATCAACCATCTATAGACAGTGTGGGAAAACGTCTCCACATTTCAGTATTCAGCACCACCCTTTGGGTTTGCCTGGCCAGCCAGTGCACAGTGTACTTATCCAAGCCTTCTGCTTTCATTCCCCCTCTCTTTGAAAACATTTCACCATACAGCACTTAGAAAGCAATTCCAAGTCGTTCCAACTCTAATTCACTCCCAGGAACCCACAGCTGGATTGCACCAGCTGCTTGCACACTGGTGCCAAGCATTAACAGCAAAGAGACAGGAAAGGATGTGGCAGGTCCCTGGAGGCAGATGGAAACCCCACACTGCAGACTTTTTGTCCTTTCCACTGAATGTGGATATAATCACTTGAGTGCTCATGTTCCCTGCTCTTGCTGAAAGGCAGCCTTGTGCTGCACACCTACAGTGTTACTCAGGCTGATGACTCCATGCCTCACACAGCAACTTCCTGCCTGTAGGAGACCAGAAGCACTTTGGGTTGGGTCTGGTGAGTTGATTCACAGAGTTGTAGGCAATGGTTAAGGTCAGAGGCAGAGGTGGCTGTGAGGTGAGGCTTTCAGATCTGGGGAACAAGACGACTCACAGGCAAGTGGCTCAAGGCAGTTAACCCCTAGCAGCAGTGACAAGGCACAGCTCTGTCAGTCACCCAGGTCAAACCTAAGTACAGGTCATCACTTTGATGGTTCTTGGTCATTGATGCTTTCTGTCAAATGCACACAAGGGAATCTCAACTTCACAGTGTCACAGAACATTAGACCTGACACCACCACATCCACCAGACCATGGCACTGAGTGCCACATCCAATCTCTCCTTAAACACCTCCAGGGAGGGCGACTCCACCACCACCCTGGCCAGGCCATTCCAGCCTCTGATTGCCCTTCCCATGAGGAATTGCTTCCTAACATCCAAGCTAAGCCTCCCCTGGCACAGCTTCAGGCCATGCCCTCTTGTCCTGTCACAAGTTGCCTGGGAGCAGAGCCTGACCCCCACCTTACTGCACCTTCCCTTCAGGGAGTTGTAGAGAGTGATAAGGTCCCCCCTGAGCCTCCTCTTCTCCAGGCTCCACACCCCCAGCTCCCTCAGCTTCTCCTCATCAGCCTTTCCCTCCAGTCCCTTCCCCAGCCTTGTTGCTCTCCTCTGCACCTGCTCCAGCACCTCCAGATCTTTCTTGTAGTGAGGGCCCAGAGCTGCACACACAGCTCCAGGTGAGGTCTCATGGTCTGTCATGTAGTCATAAAACCACAGAGTTCCTTTTAAGGAAGACAAGATGTTGCAGTATTTTAAGTGTTCTTTTTGAATTCACAGGATTTAAAGCTTCATCTCCAGGTTCCTGCAAGCAGTAGGAGGCTGGTTTGAAACTAGAGGAGAGTAGAGATTTAGGTTGGGCATCAGGAGGAAGTTCTTTACAATGAGAGTGGTGGATCAGCCTTGATGTGGCCCTGAGCAACAAGATCTAATTGCAGATGTCCCTGCTTACTGCAGGGGGCTTGGGCTGGATGACCTTCTAGGGTCCCTTCCAACCCAATGCACTCTGTGATTCCATCAACAAATGAATATCCAACTAGTAGGTTACATCCCTCTGACACACCTTCTTCTAGTTAGCTTCCATTTGCTGTTCAGCTGCCAGATTTGAAAAAAAAAAAAAAAAAAAAAAAAANGCTGCCAGATTTGAAAAAAAAAAAAAAAAAAAAAAGCTAGAGGCTGCTCAGAGGGTGAGAGAGCCACAAAAACAATGCCCTAGAGCCAGAGGAGCCTGCAGATTTCACTGTGACTGCAAGTGCAGCAGCAGGCCAGGGCTGCAGAGAGTGCATGTGTGTTATGGGCTTAAGAGCCAGACAGAAGAAAAGTCCTCCAGGGACTAGGCAGCCCAGGAAGTGGACATCAGAAAAAATGTCAGATTTTATTATTTCACAGGCAAACAGGATGTTAGGGGTTGGAAGGGACCTCTGGAGATCTTCCAGTCCAACCCCCTGCCAGAGCAGGACCAGAGAATCCAGCACAGGTCACACAGGAACACATCCAGACAGGGCTGCAAAGGCTCCAGAGAAGGAGACTCCACAACCTCTCTGGGCAGCCTGTTCCAGGGCTCTGGGACCACTACAGTCAAGAAGTTCTTCCTCATGTTGAGGTGGAACCTCCTGTGCTGGAGTTTATATCCATTGCCCCTTGTCCTATCAGAGGGTGTAACTGAGCAGGGGCTGTCCCCTCCCTCTTGACCCCCAGCCCTCAGATATTTACAAACATTTATTAAATCCCCTGACCTATTTGGGGATGTCCCTGCTGACTGTGTATATGACTTTTGGAGGTCCCTTCCAGCCTGGACCATTCTCTACACAGTCATTTGTAGCAGTTACACCACCACTGCCCCTCACCAATGCACAAAGCTTACTCTCATGCAGCACAACCTGTAAGGCATCTGAACCCTACGCACAAGAGAAAAAGGTCAAAGGACATCAGGAATCTGCTCCTTGTCATTACCCTCTGTGTCAGAGCACTGGCAGCCTCAACACCATAGCACACTCCCCCCTGTAAGCTTGCTCCTGCTCCTTTCTCCCTGCAGTTCCTATCTCCACTTACAGGAGCTGCAGGTACCTGACCTACACTGCAATTTTGAGACACATTTAGAAGCCAGCTGGTTAAATCTCATAAATGCTCATTTGAGAGTAATCTCTGCACTGCTGACAAACCAGTGCAACCATTTCATCAGAGGCAATTCTGCTCCCACACCTGTTCAATGGCACCAGACCAGGGCAGCAAACCAGAGGAGAATTCTACAAACCCTTCACTAGAAATCTGACACAAAACCCTTGAGAAATGCTGCAACAGCTTCTAACAGCAATAGTGTGGGCAGCAGGAGCAGGGCAGGGCTTGTCCCCTGGTATTGGTAATACCACATCTTGAGTGCTGGGTTCAGTTCTTGGGCCCTTGATACAAGGAGGACATTGAGAGGCTGAAGCAGGTCCAGAGAAGGAAAATTAAACTGGTGAAGGCTCTGGAGAACAGGGCTGGGGAGGAGCAGCTGAGGGAACTGAGGTTGTTCAGCCTTGGGAAGAAGAGGCTGAGAGGAGACCTCATTGCTCTCTGAAACTCCAAGTTGGAGTGAAGTGGGGATTGGTCTCTTCTCCCTAGTATCAGGTGATAGAATGAGAGGAAATGGCCTGAAATTGTGCCAGGGACATTTAGGTTGGACATTAGGAATAAATTTCTTCCCTGCAAGAGTAGTCAGGAGTTGGAACAGGCTGCCCAGGGAGGTGGTGGAGTCCCCATCCCTAGAGGTGTTCAAGAAACCTGTGGCCATGGCACTCTGGGACATGATTTAGTGGCCATGGTGGTGCTGGGTTGATGGTTGGACTTAATTATCTTAAAGAGCCCTTCCAGCTGAAACAAGTCTATGTTCCAGTCCCCTCTGCATCTTTGCAGCCCTTTGCTGTACCCTCTCTAGCAAGTCCTTGTCCTTCCTTGAACTGGGGAGCCCAGAACTGGACCCAGTACTCCAGAGGGGCAGGAGAACCTCCCTCAACCTTTTATAATCAACAGAGTAAAACATATCCAGCTGAAATAAAACCAAGTCAAGGGCATTTGGAGCAGCAGGACTAACACTCTGCCAGCACAGAGTTAACAAAAGCCTTTCCCTTCCTGAGGAAAGTTATCCTTCTGGGCTCTTACAGCTAAAATCACTTGGAAAAGAACTTGGCATAGATTTGAATATATTACCATTAGATTCCTGAAGGAAGGGAGGACATCTCAGATCACAGCCTCATTTTCAGTAGTTTCAGACTAGTTTCCTCATATGCCAATATTCATAGCTCCATAGAAAGAGGTCAGTACTTGCATTTGACTGTCATTCCTGTAGATGGGTCAAAAGTACACCAAACCCAAGCATTCCAACTTGAACTTCCAAGCTCAGAAAAGGTCAGGGCCTGGGTTGGTTCCAAATCCAGCTCTAGCTCTGATCTTAGTTAAAGGATTGAGAGTAACCCTTGTAAAAACCCCACTCAAGTCACTCTGGGATCCCTTTCACTGGAACACCACACTCAGTTCTTCTGTAGTGAGGGCTCTTCTGGTCAAGCATTGGAGCAGGCTGCCCAGGGAAGTGGTGGAGACACCACCCTGGAGGGGTTCAAAAAACCATTCAGACACAGCACTTTGGGACATGGTTTAGTGGTGTTGGGTTGACAGCTGGGCTGGATGATCATTCCCAACCTCAATGATTCTATGATGGCAAAGAAGGACTCAGGGTAGGGTTATCAGAAGCACCATTGAACACCCACAGTGTCAGAAGTGTACCTCAGTCTGATTTCACATACACCAGCCCACCTCAAGCAGAAAGGGGTCAGCTACTGCTCTGGGGCTCAGCACCTCTGACAGAGCTGCCTCACAACAGTACCAAGTACACAAGGAGCTTCTCACTCCACTCCTGCACTGAGCTAGAATGCACTGATACAAATGACAAAGGTTAGAGGCTACCCTACTGGACAGCAGCTCCATGGAGAAAGAGCTTGGAGTGCTGGTGGGCATCAAGTTCTGCACGGGACACCAATGTACTCTTGTGGCCAAAAGATCCAAAGGGATCCTGGGGTGCATTAAGGGAAGTGTGTCCAGCAGGGCTGGGGAAGTTCTGCTCCCCCTCTACTCTGCGCTGCTGAGAACACATCTGCAACACTGTGTCCAGACCTGCTGGAGAGAGTCCAAGGGAGAGCCAGGAGGATGCTTAGGGGACTTGAGCATCTCCCCTGTGAAGAGAGACTGAGAGCCCTGGGGCTGTTTAGTCAGGAGGAGAGAAGGCTGAGAGGGATCTGATCAATGTCTATCAATAGCTGAGGGGTGGGTGTCAAGGGGAGGGGGCCAGGCTCTTTTGGGTGGTGCACAGTAATAAGGAACCATGGATACAAACTGGAACATAGAAGATTTCAGCTCAACATGAAGAGAAACTTCTTTACAGTGAGGGTGACAGAGCCCTGGAGCAGGCTGCCCAGGGGGGTTGTGGAGTCTCCTTCTCTGGAGACTTTCCAACCCCACCTGGATGCATTCCTGTGCAGACTGCCCTGGGTGATGCTGCTCTGGCAGGGGGGTTGGACCTGGGGATCTCTGGAGGTCCCTTCCAACCCCTAATGTACTGTGATTCTGTGATTCTCCTCTTTTGCTCTATTCCCACCAGCTCTATGCAAACAGACAGGCATGACCAGAATGAATTTTTGGAGCTGTACATCAGAGAGCTATTGGGAATTCAAAGGTCTTTGCCTCACACTGCACTTCTCTAGCAGGCTTTCAGTGAATCCCAGCATGGTGTGGGGTGGATGAGACCTCTAGAGATGACCCAGTCCAACCTCCCTGCTAAAGTAGGGCACCCACAGCAGCCTGCCCAGGATCACAATGGCCAGGAGGGTTTGGAAGCTCTCCAGAGAAGGAGACTCCACAACCTCTCTGGGCAGCCGGCTCCAGGCCTCCAGCACCCTCACACCAAACAACTTCCTCCTCCTGTTCAGATGGAACCTCCTGGGTTCCAGTTTGTGCTCACTGCTCCTTGTCCTGCTCCAGCTCACCAAGCACTGTCCCAGCAAGAGCAGCCTGCTGCAGGGACCAGCTGGCTATGGGTGACACCATCAGCTAACAGCTCAGCACTTCCAGCCACAAACTCCACCCTTGGGGTAGCTTCAAATCTATGAATTGGAGTCATCTGCTGGCAGTCCCCAAGTCACACAGGAGTTCTTTTTCCTGAGTACAGACATTAGTTTCCCTTTTTCATCTCACCACCACGTACCATGGGGAGCTTATATAAAGCTTTTATATATCAGTGTCTTAGTCCTAGCACCTTGGGACAAGAAGCATCCTCCCTTCTGCAGCTTGTTTCCTAAGCAAGTGTCAGGAGCAGGAAATCAAGACAGATAAAGGCTTGCAAGCAGCTGCAGCAGTAAAATAATGAGAAAGCAGCCCAAATCCTTGTTATTCTGCCTGCTCTTATCCTTTAAATGCACTTATATTTAACTAGTCAGTTTTGAATTGAAGGGAGGCCAAAGTAAAAGGCAGCAGTGATCTTGCTAACAGAAATGAATCATAGATTGTCAGGGCTGGAAGGGACCTCAAGGATCATCCAGTTCCAACCCCCCCTGAGGGCAGGGACACCTCACACCACAGCAGGTTGCTCACAGCCACATCCAGCCTGGCTGCAAAAACCTCCAGGGATGAGGCTTCCACCACCTCCCTGGGCAACCTCTGCCAGTCTCTCACCACTCTCATGGGGATGAATTTCTTCCTACCATCCAATCTGAACCTCCCCATTTCTCTCCATTCCCCCCAGTCCTATCCCTACCTGAGCAGGCAGGAAATACCACTAAAGGCCCAATACACTGCACTGAAGGCACGATAAAGGAAATAGTAATGCCTTAATTTCCCAGAGGTTTATGACATTAGCACCTCAGAGCACAGAACCCACAGGCTGCCTGGGCACAGACTGACCAAGTACAACTGGAAGGACAATTTAATAAACCTGGGTGTCTAGCAGAAAGAACAACTTTCATTTGCTTCAACACACATTAAGGTTACACCTGTAAACCACACAATCTTCTGAACAGCCCATGGGAAAGCTGCTAATAAATCTATCAAGACTGAAACAGTGAATTAGGAACACAAGAAGCAAGGATAAGATTTAATTTCTTGGTTGCTTTGCATTCAGAACATCTCAACAAGCATGCACACATCCTTAAAAGCTCCTCATCTGCTAGCAGGTCAAGAGAAGTTCTCTTCCCCCTCTGCTCTGACCTGGTGAGACCACATCCAGAGTATTGTGTCAAATTCTGGGCTGCCCAGCTCAAGAAGGACAGAGATATACTAGAGAGTGTCCAGTGGAGGCTATGAGGATAATGAAGGGATTGGAACATGTCTGATGAGGAAAGGCTGAGAGCCCTGGGGCTGTGTAGTCTGTACATTTCTGAAGGCTGGGTGTCAAGAAGAAGGGGCCAGGCTCTTTTCAGTGGTGTTCTGTGAAAGGACAAGGGACAGTGGACACAAACTGGAACCCAGGAAGTTCCATCTCAACATGAAGAAAAGCATTTCTGCTGTGAGGGTGCTGGAGGCCTGCAGCAGGCTGCCCAGAGAGACTGTGGAGTCTCCCTCTTCAGAGATTTCCAAGACCCATCTGGATGTGTTCCTGTGTGACCTGTCCTTGATGACCCTGCTTTGGCAGGGAGGTTGTACTCCATTCCCACAGGTCCCTTTCGTCCATTCTATGATTCTTTATACACTATAGAGAACTTTTCCAGACTAAGCCCCTTCCAACCCAAACCATTCTATGACTGCTGGGTTTTCAGCTCCCACACCCTTTAACTTGTTTCCAGAAGGATTCTTCAGGTCAGTTCACTGGTGGATAGAAGTAGAAATATCCCCAAATGTTCAGATGAACTGAGATTGAAACCAAGTTTGCTTTGAGAATATTTTTTGCAACCCTGTGAACTCATAATGTTCCTCCTCACACAAAAACTGCCTTGTCCTATGTGGGATGCTTGGCCATGGGTACCACCCCCAGGTCACCAGCCACCAGACCCAGTCCTCAGCAGCCCATTCCACAGTGCCATGGCCTCCTCTGCCACTGCTACCACCTTAAAGAGTGAAACTGTTGACTTGAAACAACCACACATTGCACAACCAGAGCTGATTGTAACAGGCTGCAGGATTGCAGAACCTCAGTTTACAGGTAAGGAGTTGTCCTAATGGAAGAGCCAATCCAGGCAGTCAAGATCCTCAGCTAGAGTGAGTTATAAGTGATCTCCACTGGAACCAAGCTGAGAAATGCTCTGTTTGCACCAGCCAGGGGCTGGCACTACTGACACAAAGAGCACAGATCTAAGGCAGAGGCAGCAGCACGTGAAAGCAAGAGCCCTGAGAAGCCTGCAGCTGAACCCCCCTGAAGGCACAATGCTGCAGCTGAAGAGGCACAACAGCTTCTCAGCAAGTACCACCGAACAGCACAGAAAGTTGATATCACAGCTCTCCACTTCAGGCTTTCCTGAGAGAGCCACAAACCTTCCTGGGATTAGCTTTGCACTCCCACGAGTGCCACGCTTAGAACAAGCTGTGCTGGGCTCCAGAGGGGGCCTGCAGTGCACAGAGGGGCTGCTCAGGCTGCCCATCTACTGGGTTTGTGTCCTACCACCACTGCTTTGCTTTACAGGCAAGAAAGTTCATTTTTCCCCTGTAAGGAAGAAGATTTAATAAGTATTTCATGAGCCCCAAAAAAATTTGAAGTGAGCTTTGTGATAACAGAATCCCAAAATGGTTTAGGTTGGAAGGGAATTAAAGTTCATCTGGTTCCAACCCCCCTGCTTCATGATCCACTAGAGCAGCTTGCTCAAGCCCCATCCTACCTGCCTTTGAACACTTTCAGGCTTGAAGCTTCCCCTCCTTCTCTGGGCAGCCCTCAGGGGGAAGAATTTAGAATCACAGAATTGTTTTGTCTGGGAAAGACCTCAACAGAGAGTCCAACCTCAGACCACCATGGCCACTAAACCATGTCCCCAAGTGCCATGGCCACAGGTTTCTTGAACACCTCCAGGGATGGGGACTCCACCACCTCCCTGGGCAGCCTGTTCCAGTGCCTGACCACTCTTGCAGCAAAGAAATGTTTCCTAATCTCCAACCTAAACCTCCCTGGCACAATTTCAGGCCATTTCCTCTTGTTCTGTCACCTGATATTAGTGAGAAAAGACCAACCCCCACCTCACTGAAACCTCCTCTCAAGGAGTCCTAGATATCAGTGAGGTCTCCTCTCAGCCTCCTTTTCTCCAGACTGAACACCCCCAGCTAGGGAGCTGCTCCTACCCAGCCCTGTTCTCCAGACCCTTCCCCAGCTTTGTTGCCCTTCTCTGGACCTGCTCCAGCTCCTCAATGTCCTTCTGGGAGTGAGGGATTCAAAACTGAACCCAGTCCTCAAGGTGCAATTTCTTCCTGATCAGTCAACAAGCTTTCCTGAAATTTATGATTTGCTAAGGCAATCCAGTGCTTCATTTCCCTCACTCTTTGCTACTTCTTACACAAAAACCAAGAGGAGCTGTTCCATTTCTTGCCTTTGGTAACTCCTTCATCAGTTCTTTTTAGTTGTAAATTCCCCAGAGCTTTCCCTGAGTGGCCACCTGAGAGCTATACACATTTTGAACCAATGTTCAATAGATTGCATTGGTTCTTACATCTCCACATGGAAAAAACAAGTCCTATCACTCCTGACACCTTAAAAAGTCCCTCCCCAGCTTTTCTGTAGCCTCTTTCTGATACTGCAAGGCCACAAGAAGGTCTCCTGGGAGCCTTCTCTTCTCCAGACTGCACAACCCCAACTCTCTCAGTCTGTCTCCAGAGCAGAGCAGCTCCAGCACTCTGCTTATCCTCATGGACAACCTCCAGATCCTTCCTGGAACAGAGGCTCCAGAACTGGACACAGATCTCCAGGTGGGGTCTCAGCAGAGTGGAGCAGAGGGGGAGAATCCACTCCCTGCCCTGCTGGCCACACTTCTCTTGCTGCAGCCCAGGCTCTGCTTGGCTCTCTGGGCTGCAAGTGCTCACTGCTGGCTCCTGCTGAGCTTCTCCTCCATCAGTACCCCCAAGTCCTTTTCTCCATGGCTGCTCTCAAGCAGTCCCTGCCCAGCCTGTATCAATGCCTGGGATTGCCCCAAAATTGTCTTGCAGGAAATTAGGATTGTAAAGAAGATTACCCCATCTAGAACAAATTCTGATGCAGCAAATCCTCAGGCAACTGAAACCACACCATCAACTTTACTTTAGTGCACTTATCCTAAATAATTCCCAATCTACTGGAAAAGACAAAAACCCCCAAACAACTCTTTCCAACACACTGTAAACGTTTAATAGATATCCAAACCTATATCTCTTAACAGCCACGCTGGGATAGATAATGCTTAATGTTCTCTGTGAGAAGAGAGTTTTGATATGCTTTGGTTTAAGTTTCATGCATGGCTTCCACTGTTAAGTGTTCCCAGCACTGAGATATTCCACAGTCTCTAACAATTAGAAAGAGTCTCTGCAGTAATTGTTGTGGCCATTGGGGTGCAAGAGGCAGAGCTTATTGTGGGGTTTGGGGAGTAGTGAGATCTAATTCTTGGGTAAAGCCTTATCCTCTGTTATCTTCTGATGTCAAACAATGAGTGGTTTAATGCCAGAACAACTCAGCCATGTAGTTCACCAGAGTGAGGCTGCAACACCTGAAACACATACAACACCCCCTGCCTGGTCAGAGTCTCACTCATGGGAGGGACATAACAGAAGATGGAGACAGACTGAGAGACTTGGAAACAGACTGAGAGCTATTCAGTCTGGAGAAGAAAAGGCTCTGAGGAGACCTTCTTGTGGCCTTCCAGTATCTGAAAAGGGCTACAAGAAAGCTTTTTAGGGTGTTACGTAGTGATAGGACTGGGGAGAATGGAGCAAAACCAGAAGTGAGTAGATTGAGATTGGATGTTAGGAAGAAGTTGTTCCCCATGAGGGTGGTGAGAGCCTGGCAGAGGTTGCCCAGGGAGGTGGTGGAAGCCTCATCCCTGGAGGTTTTTGCAGCCAGGCTGGATGTGGCTGTGAGCAACCTGCTGGAGTGTGAGGTGTCCCTGCCCATGGAAGGGGCTTGGAACTGGCTGAGCCTTGAGGTCCCTTCCAGCCCTGACAATTCTGTGATTCTAAGATCAGAACAAGACACTGATGAGGAATGGAGCCTTAGAGACACTTCCCTATGTCCAGCACAGGAAAAGGAGTATTAGAAAAACCCTGCAGTGACTCTAGTAAGTTAAGAGGAAATGGCCCCAAGTTACACCAGGGAAGGTTTACATTGGACATTGGAAGAAACTTCTTCCCTGAAAGGGTTCTCAGACACTGGCCACAGGCTATCCAGGGAGGTGGTTGAATCCCCATCCAGGATGGGGAGGTGTTTGAAAGTGGCAGAGCTGTGGTGCTGAAGGCCATGGTTTAGCCCCAGCCTTGGCAGAGTTATGGTTGTGCTGGATGATCTGAAAGGGCTTTTCCAACCAAAACAATTCTAAGACTCTAAGAGGCATCTGTTTCACAGGGTCCTCTCTCTGGCCTGTTTATTCTTCACAGGGCAGGAACACAAACTGGATCTATGGAAACTGAGAAGTACCAGAACCTTCTATGTGCCAGAAGGAAACTGTCTTACATAAGACACTCATTGCATTGCATCAATTAACTCAGTTTGACTCCAGAGGATTAAAAAAGGAACGTTAATTCTTGATGCTGCTGCAGAGCTGCCAGCCAGAGTAACTGTCTCTTTTTTGGGGTGCCAATTACTGGGAATGTTGACTTGAAGCCTTGAGAGGATGAAGCCTTTTAAAGATTAACAACATTAATACATCAGCTGAGTGATGCAGAGTGTGAGCACTTCAGATTGACTTAGCTGCCAGTTTGAACACCAGAGAACTGTCACAGGCAAAACAGCTCCAGCAGGCTGCACACTGGAGAGGGAAAAGCTATTCCATGACTCCTAGAAAATTCAGATCAGGGCTGGAATGAGGTAGGATATATACACACAACTTCAAACACACAAGGCATTACTGAAATAGGACTTTAAGAAGGTAGTAACACTGCTCCAGGCCTTAAACACTCTACTCCAAGAGCTGCTTCAGCTCCATTCCTTAAACCCTCTATTGGTTCCAACTCATTCCTTAAACACTCTACTCCAAGAGCTGCTTCAACTCCATGACTTAAAACACTCTATTCCAAGACTGTCCCAACTCATTCCTTAAACACTCTATTCCAAGACTGTTCCAACTCATTCCCTAAACACTCTGTTCCAAGACTGTTCCAACTCAATCCTTAACCACTCTATTCCAAGACTGTTCCAACTCATTCCCTAAACACTCTGTTCCAAGACTGTTCCAACTCAATCCTTAACCACTCTATTCCAAGACTGTTCCAACTCATTCCTTAAACCCTCTATTCCAAGACTGTTCCAACTCATTCCTTAAACACTCTGTTCCAAGATTGTCCCAACTCATTCCTTAAACACTCTACTCCAAGAGCTGTTTCAACTCTCTGCTTCAGCCTAAACCTAACTCTTTCCAGAGCATAGAGGAAACATCTTCTATTTGCAGCAGCTCTCCTTGGAAAACTATAAGCCCCCTCAGTGCCAGATCAATCTTCAGCTTCTTGACCATTTTCCAGTGGCTCACATTTCTCCACGTCTTAGTCTGTGCTTCTCTGTAACTTAAAAAACCTGCAAAACTCATCAGTTCACACAGATCTTGGATTTCAAAAGAGCCCTAGATCTCTTCTGCTTACAGGCTTGTGGTCAGAAAAGGATAAAAAACAAATTCCAAAGATTATATTAAATTGTTTTGGATCTTGTTTCTAAAATCTCAAATTGAGTATTAAAGGCAAAGAAATGATGCTCAGCAGCATGCTGCATGCCATAGGTTGTTCCTGACTGAGTTACAAAGTCGACTTCATTCTGCCCAGGATTATCTGCGGATGGGTTGGACTTGCTGATCTCTGAGGTCTTTTCCAGCCTGGTTGATTCTGTGATCTAAGGATGAATCCATCTCCAATGGGCAGTTGAGCTGCTCAAGATGCTAAATCCTAAGCAAGCTTTTCCTCAAAGGAAAAAAAAAAATATAGAAAACAAACATTAAAATCATAGAATTGTCTTGGTTGGAAAAGACCTCCAAGATCATCCAGTCCAACAGTAAGCCAAACACCACCATGGCCACTAAATTATGTCCCCAAGTGCCATGGCCACAGATTTCTTGAACACCTCCAGGGATGGGGACTCCACCACCTCCCTGGGCAGCCTGTTCCAGTCCCTGACCACTCTTGCAGCAAAGAAATTGTTCCTAACCTCCAACCTGAACCTCCCCTGGCACAATTTCAGGCCATTTCCTCTCATTCAATCACCTGACACTAGAGAGAAAGAGACCAACCCGCACCTGGTTCCAACCTCCTTTCAGGGAGCTGTAGAGAGCAATGAGGTCTCCTCTCAGACTCCTTTTCTCCAAACTGAACAACCCCTCAGCTGCTCCTTAGCAGATGTGTTCTCCAGACCCTTCACCAGTTTCCTTGCCCTTCCCCAAAAGCATCAAAATAAAACCCCAAACACAGCACAGGAGGCTGCAACTGAGCTGCTGAACAGGAGATGTTTAAAAGAAAGAGGCTCCTTCATCCAGGAACAGGAACCCTCCAAGTATTTAACTTAATAGCTACTGCCCAAAATATTAAGACACTAAGGAACACCTAAGACACTAAGGAACTCCTTCTTGTGCTTTGACTACTGCAGTGTGCTTCATTTTTCCATATTAAGAACTTTAAGGAAGTCAATGGAAGCCACTAAGATGTGAGCCTGACAAGAAGGTTCCATCTGAGCAGGCCTGCCAAGGCAGGCAGCCACAGCCCTTGCCAGCAAGCATTTAGTACCAATTCCCCTGCTGAAGGAGGCATTAAGAAATTTCCCAGCATGCTTCTCCTCCTCTGTGCTCCTGTCATTATGCTTCCCCCAAAAGTGCAGCCATCAGCCCCTGACAGCTTTCCTCCTCAGCTGCCTTCTCAAGCTGCCAGAAGCATTCCTGCCTCAGCAGGAACAGAATCAGTCTGTGACAGTTGCTAGCATGGAGCATTGGTATCTTCTGGGAGAAGCCTTTGCTTATCAACAATGCAAGCTGGCAAAGCACCCTGCAAGGCCAGTCCCTCAGCCAAGGGACCACCTCCACCCCCAGCATGTGGCCTTCCTCACCATAGAGCCTCACCTGCAGCAGGAGCTGCTTTGGAAGCTATCAAGACCAGCACACTGCATGTGCTCAGCTTCTTTTTGCGTTTTCACAGCATCACACAATTAACCAGGTTGGAAAAGACCTTTGAGATCATCAAGTCCAACCTATCACCCAACACCACCTAATCAACTAACCCATGGCACTGAGTACCTCATCCAGGCTTATTTTAAACACTTCCAGGGATGGTGACTCCACCACCTCCCTGGGCAGCACATCCCAATGGCCAATCTCTCCTGGGAAGAACTTCTTCCTAACATCAACCTAAACCTCCCCTGGTGCAGCTTGAGACTGTGTCCTCTCCTTCTGTCACTGGCTGCCTTGGAGAAGAGACCAACCCCCACCTG
>VXBD01008703.1:61037-83068 GCA_013399975.1 Indicator maculatus
AGCTTGAGATTGTGTCTTCTCCTTCTGTCACTGTTGCCTGAGAGTAGAGCCCAACCCCCACCTGGCTACAACTTCCCTTCAGGTGGTTGTAGACAGCAATGAGGTCTGCCCTGAGCCTCCTCTTCTCCAGGCTGAACACCCCCAGCTCCCTCAGCCTCTCCTCACAGGGTTTGTGTTTCAATCTGATGAAGCACGTCCAGGTGTGCTTCAGTCACACAGAGAAGAAGAGCCATGCTAAAGTAGTGTGTGGGTGGAGAGAGAGAACAATTACAGAATGGTTTTGATTGGAAAAGACCTTTTTGATCATCCAGTCCAACCACTCTCTAACCTTACCAAGGCTGGGGCTAAGCCATGGCACTCAGCACCACATCCACATGGCTTTTAAACACTTCCAGGGATGGGAATGCAAGCACCTCCCTGGGAAGCCTGTTCCAGTGTTTGAGAACCCTTTCAGGGAAGAAGTTTCTTCTAATATCCCATACCAAGAACACTTCTGTTGAAGCAATGGTGAGAACAAGGGCCAGCATTTCTTCATCTGGTTGCTAACAGCCAGGACCAAGTTGTAGATTTTCTATGCAGCAACTGGTGGGCAAGTTACGAATGAATGGCTCACATCACTGACAACTGTTGGAGTCCCAGAATCCCAGCATGGTGGGGTTGGAAAGGTCCTCTGGTGTTCATCCAGTCCAAGCCCCTGCTAAAGGAGGGTGGAGGGGGGGGGTTGGAATCTCTCCAGAGAATCTCTCCAGAGAAGGAGACTCCACAGCCTCTCTGGTCAGCCTGCTCCAGGGCTCCAGCACCCTCACACCAAAGAAGTTTATCCTCATGATCAGCCAAGAGCACAGAAGAAGAAAAGGAAAAAAAAAAAAGTAATTATCTTAGATATTTGGAAGAGTGATGCTGGGTCCCACTGCTACAGATCATAGTAGGTACTGGAGCCATTAGGGGAGTCAGTGCTGCTGCTCCATACAGGGATGTCAACTGCCATTAGGATCACCTAGAATCACAGAGGGGTACCTGTTGTGTGTTTGTCATGCTTCATTTCAAGTTAGAGAAGGATTGAACAGAGGTACAATTGAAGGGAATTTGTTACAAATGGTCTCCCTTCCCTTCTGAACATCAGAAACTGCCTCCCCATACACACAGACATGGCTTACCCAGCCCCTTGGTTAAGTCTGTGGGATGAAAAATGGGACACAAAGTTGAAGCAATAATTTAAGTGCCAGCACTGCCAGAACTTCATCAGTCTCTCTCAGCAAGTCTTAGCAATATTCACAAATATTTCTGTTTTGTAGTAACCTCAAGGGAACTTCTATCCTGCATGGCCACAGATCAAGAGAGGTGCTTCTGCCACTCTGCTCTGGTGAGACCTCACCTGGAGCACTCTGTCCAGCTCTGTGGACCTCAACACAAGGAGGACATGGACCTGCTGGAGTGGGTCCAGAGAAGGCCACAAAGATGATCAGAAGGCTGGAGAACCTCTGCTACAAAGACAGGCTGAAAGAATTGAGACTGTTCAGCCTGGAGAAGAGAAGGCTCCAGGGAGATCTTAGAGCTGCTTTAAGTATCTGAAGGGGACCTACAGGAAGGCTGGGGAGGGACTGTTTAGAAGGGCCTGTGGGGATAGGATGAGGGGAAATACTTTGAAACTGGAGCAGGGGAGATTTAGGTTGGACATCAGGAGGGAGTTCTGCACAGTGAGAGTTGTGAGGCACTGGAACAGGTTGCTCAGAGAGGTGGCTGAGGCCCCATCCCTGGAGACATTGAAGATCAGCCTTGCTGTGTCCCTGTGCAGCCTGCTCTAGTTGGAGGTGTCCCTGCTGCCTGCAGGGGGGTTGGACAGGATGACCTTCAAGGGTCCTTTCAAATCTGTGAAAGAACTGAAGCATGACTTTGCAAACTTGCAGAGAAGAAAAGCAGAACTCAGTGCCCACAGCAGTTCTGCCCTACCCATGGATTGGATGTTCCAGCACAGCTTCACTCCCCCCTAAAATCCTCCCTTGTCTGAAGAGTGATTTACCCCCCTGGGCCACTGCGTGGAGCTGAGCTTCAGCACAGCATCCCTTCCAGCTCTGTGTCTACATGATTGAAGCTGATGACAGCTGCTGAAGCATCTCACTGAATCAGATCCTACACATTTTTCTCCCATCAGCAAAGGAAATTTACCTACAAGCAAAGACCGGAGGAATTCCGGCACAGAGGCAGCTAATGAGAACCATTTCTTGCAGCAGGATTTATTCCAGGGCTTAGCATTTCCCAAGATGAGTCACAGCCTGAAACACCACAGCCACAGTTTCCAGTTCCACTCTCTAAGTTATTCAGCAAGGAAAATCAACTGATTTGGGGGGGTGGGGATGGTGTTTGACAGGCTGCACACAAAATGTCCTTGCTTTGGTGGTTTTTAGACTTACATTACAAAGAAGTTTCTTTGCTGTGAGGGTGGTGAGACACAGGAATGAGTTGTTCAGAGAAGTTGTGGATGCCCCCTCCCTGGAGGTGTTCAAGACCAGGCTCAATAAAGCTTTGAACAACCTGGGCTCGTGGGAGGTGTCCCTGGCCATGGCAGGAGGTTGAAACTAGATGGGCAGGGACACCTTCCACCAGCCCAGGTTGCTCAAGGCCCTATCCAACATGGCCTTGAACACTCCCAGGGAAGGGGCAACCACAAGTTCCCCAAACAGTGTAAAAGAGCCATGCCCATCATCTTCTGAGTAGCCCTAAACTGAAGGAGCTCTCTCTGAATGCAAACTACTCCAGGCCTGTTCCATTTGACCTGGGAGGTTAAGTGGTAGGCACATGGCACTGCCCTGGCCTTGTCTGCTTCAGCAGCCAAAAGTACCTGGTGAAAGGTAAAGCTACAATAGCTTCCTTCACACCCACACCAGAGGTCAGCTTCAACCCAAGTCAAGTTTTAGTCTGAGTAGCAAACCACAAGAGAAAACCTTCATATGTGGTCAGAGGAGCCAAAGATAGCTAAGAAGGAGCTCTGCCCAGCCCAGCACAGTCTGCCAGCCTCAGACCTGTGTCACTTCAAAGCACAGACCAGGACCATCATTTTTACTGACGCTGGAGCTCAGTCAAGCTACTCAATGCAAACAGGAAGCATTCCCAGGCTCACACAAAGTTAACACATGGAAGCTGCTTCCCCTCCAAATAGGAAGCAAGACCACAGGAGCACAGGATATGAGGAGTTGGAAGGGACCTCAGAATTCTGATTTTCCAGTCCAACCCCTCCGCCAGAGCAGGACCATAGCACAGCACAGGTCACACAGGAACACATCCAGACAGGGCTGCAAAGGCTCCAGAGAAGGAGACTCCACAACCTCTCTGGGCAGCCTGCTCCAGGGCTCTGGGACCCTCACACTCAAGAAGTTCCTCCTCATGTTGAGGTGGAACCTCCTGTGCTGTAGTGATAGGGTGAGAGGCAATGGTTTGAAACTGGAGCAGGGTAGATTTAGGTTGGACATCAGGAGGAAGTTCTGCACCATGAAGAGTGGAGAACTACTGGAACAGGCTGCCCAGGGATGTGGTTGAGCCTCTGTCCCTGGAGACATTGAAGATCAGACTTTCTGTGCAGCCTGCTCTAGTTGGAGGTGTCCCTGCTGCCTGCAGGGGGTTGGACAAGCTGCCCTTGGAGGGTCCCCTCCAGCCTGACAAAGTCTTTGAATCTGTGATTCACTTCTTACCAATACACTGCACACAGCATCATTACTTCCAAGGCAGTAGGATCTCTGGATCTCATTTTTCACCTGTAATCTGTGTGTCCTGCCTCCATCACTCACCCAACATCTCCAGCAGCCCAGGCTCAGAGCAAGTCAAGGCTGGTGGCTACTTCAGCACTTAGAGGAGTTGTGCTGTGACGCTGAGTGATGTTCTCTCAGCTTCCAGAGCAGAGCACTTGGCTGCTTTGTTTCATCTCAAAATCACAACTCCAACCCAGCAATAAAGAAGTACCACAGAAATTATTTATCAGGGCAGAGAACACTTCAAGTAAAACACCACTTGAGATTGATGCTCCAAGTTTAAACAATTTTCATTTCAAATGCCAAAAGGGATTTTAGGGGTTTGTTGTTGGTTGTTTCTTTTCTGGAGATAATTCAGTTTTATTTTTTTTTCCCTGTATCTCCAGTGGCAGAGAACTACAAACCAAGTTTTCTATGCTAGGGAAAGGGGGAAACTTTTGATGGTGAGTACAGAGAAAGGTGATCAAGAGCCCAACCAGCAGAGGATCTGCACAGGACCACAACATCCAAACAAGCTGCAAGTATTACCTTTTCCCAAGGTACACCTCAGCATCACATCCACGCCTCTGGCTATCTTTTTCCCTCTCCCTCCCCATGCTATTTAATACATTTGATGCAAAGACAGCATTTGTGTGCCTCAAATCACAGAATCACAGAACTGTGGAGGTTGGAAGAGACCTCTGAGTTCATCCAGTCCAACCTCTCACTTAGAGCTCACAATCCCACCACTACTAAGCCACTGTCACTAAACCATGGCCCTCAGCACCACATCCACACAGCTTCTGAATACCTGCAGGGTTGATGGTTCAACCACTTCCCCCCGCAGCTTGTTTCATTGCCTGAGATCCCTTTTTGTGAAAAATGCTTTCCTGATATCCACCTGAACCTCCCTTGAGGTACAACTTGAAGCCTCTTGTCCTATCACTTCTTGCATTTGAAAAGAGACCAGCCCCCACCTGGCTCCAACCTCCATTCAGGAAGTTGTAGGTGGTGATGAGGTCTACTCTCAGCCTCCTTTTCTGGAGACTAAACCCCATTTCCTTCAGCCACTCCTCAGAAGACCTATGTTCCAGGCCCTTCACCAGCTTCTTTGCCCTTCTCTGGACACTCTCCAGCACCTCAACATTCCTCTTGTAGTGAGTGGCCCAAAACTGAACTCAGTACTCAAGGTGTGTCCTCACCAGAGCTGCTTACAGAAGGACAATCACATCCCTAGGCCTGCTGGCCACACCATTGCTGACCCAGGCCAGGATCCTGTTGGACTTCTTGGCCACCTGAGTACATTTCTGGCTCATCTTCAGCTGGCTCTTGACCAGCACCCCCAGGTCTCTTTCTGCTGAGCAGCTCTCCAGACACTCTACCCCAGGTCTGTAGCATTGCATGGGGTTGTTGTGGCCCAAGAGCAGCATTCAACACCTGACCTCATTGAATCTCATGCCACTGGCCCCAGCCCATCAATCCACGTGCCCTATGAGGAGAGGCTGAGAGCCCTGGGGCTGTCTAGACTGGAGAAGAGAAGACTGAGAAAGGATTTAATAAATGTTTCTAAATGTCTGAGGGCTGGGGGTCAAGAGGGAGAGGACAGGCTGTGCTCAGTTGCATCCTGGGATAGAACAAGGGGCAATGGATGGAAACTACAGCACAGGAGGTTCCACCTCAACATGAAGAAGAACTTCTTTACTGTAAGGGTCCCAGAGCACTGGAACAGGCTGCCCAGAGAGGTTGTGGAGTCTCCTTCTCTGGAGGTTTTCAGGATGTGTTCCTGTGTGACCTGTGCTAGATTCTACAGTAGTACTCTGGCAGGGGGTTTGGACTCAAAGATCTCCAGAGGTCCCTCCCAACCCTAACATCCTCTGATCCAGCTCATCCAGAGCTCTCTGCAGAGCCTTTCTGCCCTCCAGATGGACACAGGCAGCTGACTTGGTGTCACCTGCAAACACACTGAGAGTGCACTTGATTCCTTCACCCAGATCAGCAATAAAGACATCAAGCAGAAGCAGCCCCAGCACTGAGCCCTGGGGAACACCACTTGTGCAGTGGCAGGGGAAGCTGCTAAGTGCAATCTGCAGACAAACACCACTTCTCACTCTTGAAATGGGCATTTTTAAATGAGTATGGAAATCATCTGCTTCTAAACAAACACCTCTAGAGGCCTAAGTACCAACTGAGAGCACAAAAGTGAGGCCTGACTTATCCACAGACAGCACATCCACTCGATTCAACTCATCCATGTGCCTGTGTCAGGAATATGAATACCCTTCATAACTTAAACAGTTCATTAATTACTCTCAGAGTAAATGATCATTACATGGAAAGCACAGGCTCAGGCTCACCACTGACCCCAGCAAGACTTCTCTCTTTCTGTTTTTCCAGCGCCTGGGATGACAACAGCAGTGCTTCTCCTGTGATCAGGTATTAATCATTCTGATCATTTAAAAAGAGATTAGCTTTCTATCAAGCAGATTTAGCACAATCTGGCAGTAAACAAGCCTTGTGTGGCTTATCTGCATCATTAGTGCTTACTACTACTGCAGCCTTTCAGTCCTTCAAGGGGCTGAGCAGAGAGCTGGGGACAGACTTTGGAGGAGGGCCTGATGTGACAGGACAAAGGGTGACGGTCTGAACTAAGAGGGAGATTCAGACTGCAGAGAAGGAGGAGATGTTTGACACTGAGGGTGGTGAGATCCCGGCCAAGGTTGCCCAGAAAGGTGGGAGATGCCCCATCCCTGGAAGCATTGCAGGCCAGGTTGGACAGGGCTCTGAGATGCCAGCATCTTCAACACAGATGTCCCTGCTGAAGGCTTGATCGGATTGTCTTGGAGTGCCCCTTCCAATCCACTGCCATGGAGTGCCCCTTCCAACCCACTGCCATGGAGTGCCCCTTCCAACCCATTGCCTTGGAGTGCCCCTTCCAACCCCATTGCCTTGGAGTGCCCCTTCCAACCCATTGCCATGGAGTGCCCCTTCTAACCCCATTGCCTTGGAGTGCCCCTTCCAACCCATTGCCTTGGAGCGCCCCTGCCAACCCCATTGCCTTGGAGTGCCCCATCCAACCCAAGACATTCTTTGATTAAGAGTAGAATCATAGACTCACAGACTGGTTTGGGTTGGAAAGGAGCTTAAAGATCATCTAAATCCAACTCCCTGCCATGGGCAGGGACACCTCACACCAGCCCGGGTTGCTCAAGGCCTCATCCACCTGGGCCTTAAACACCTCCAGGCAGGGGGCATCCATAGCCTCCCTGGGCAACCTACCCCAGTGTCTCACCACTCTGGCTAGAAAGAATTTCTTCCTCATGTCCAGTCTACCTCCTTCCAGATTAAATAAACAAGACCCAAGGTATACTCTGATTTGCCTCCCAGTTGTGCAGTCTGATTGGGCTGTTGCTGAACATCATTTCTACAACATATTTTCTATGAAACACAAACAATCACACCTCCTATCTTTGTACAGCACTCATAAAGACACCAAAGAGTTCACACTCTTTCTACCCAGCTTTAATATACTCACAGGGCAAGAAGAAAAGGCTAAGCCTTTCTCCAGGAGATGCCCAGGCTGCATGCTCACTGCACAACATCTCTTCAGGAAGAAGACCTAAATAAACATAACCTTCATGGAGATTATATGGAGAATATATACTTCACCCTGGAGCTCCATGGAGAAAGACCTTGGAGTGCTGGTGGGCAGCAAGTTCTGCATAGGACAACAATGTGCCCTTGTGACCAAGAGAGCCAATGAGATCCTGGGGTGCAGCAAGGAAAATATCTCCAGTAGGGCTAGGGAGGTTCTTCTCTTCCTCTGCTCTGCCCTGCTGAGACCACAGCTGCAATCCTGTGTCCAATTTTGGGCTCCCCAGTTCAAGAGAGACAGAGACCTGCTGGAGAGAGTCCAAGGGAGAGCCAGGAGGATGCTTAGGGGACTTGAGCATCTCCCCTGTGGAGAGAGACTGAGAGCCCTGGGGCTGTTTAGTGTGGAGAAGAGAAGGCTGAGAGGGATCTGATCAATGTCTATCAATAGCTGAGGGGTGGGGGTCAAGTGGAGGGGGCCAGGCTCTTTTGGGTGGTGCACAGTGATAAGAGAAGGAACAATGGATACAAACTGGGACATAGAAGGTTTGACCTCAACATGAGGAGAAACTTCTTTACAGTGAGGGTGACAGAGCCCTGGAGCAGGCTGCCCAGGGGGGTTGTGGAGTCTCCTTCTCTGGAGACTTTCCAGCCCCACCTGGATGCATTCCTGTGCAGACTCCCCTGGGTGATGCTGTTCTGGCAGGGGGGTTGGACCTGATGATCTCTGGAGGTCCCTTCCAACCTCTAATGCTCTGTGATTCCCCATTTAGCAGCTAAACACAGGTCTGAACTGGATGCAAGAGCATCAAAGCCTACCCAGCCCCAGAGGGGCAAGGATGCTGGCTCTGGGAGAACATCACCTATTCAAAGGGGTCACCTTGCTCTGCCTGGCTCTTTGCACAGAGCCTTCTGTGGAAGCTCTCCTGCTGAGCAGCATTATGAATTGACTTCAGGCAAGGAAGAAACTGGGAATCTGGATTTGTTTTCCTCCTCAACCAGGCCACTGCCTGGTGTGCTGTCAATGAGATGCAAAAGCAGCACCCCACAAGAGATTAGCTCAGTTACTTGCTGAAGAGATTCTGTTCCTAAGCCTCACAAGAGTCCATATGGTTTATGATGCTGTACTTGGTTACACAAAATCCAATAGCTCTGCTCCAGCATCCATCAGAAACAATCCCAAAAGTGGAAGCAAAAAGACAGCAGTTTTCTTCTGCAAAGTTGTCAAATTGAACCAACTTTTTTTTTTCCCCCTGTCTGAACAGCTTTTCGATACCTGAAGCTAAGTATTTCTGGGCAGTATTTCTGCAGAGCCACCGAGTTGCTAAGCCTTTAGGTAGCAGCACTGGAAAGGGAAGCAGGAGCAGGTACCCAGTCCAGATGGATCCCCACCGCTGGCAGGCACTCTCAAGAGGCAGAGAATGAGATGGCAAAGCTAATGAGGAGCAAGATCGATCACAAGAGAAGCAGGCAGGCTGGAGTCCCTGGCTGTGTGCTGGATGAAACCAGAGCAGCTATAAATAGCAGCAATGCCCACACCTGAGTCACCACAGCAGGGATTCATCAGCACCAGGCAACAACATCTGATGGTGCAGGAAGGCGGAACCCAGCCTGAAGCTATCAGAAAGACCTTGGAGTGCTGGTGGGCAGCAAGTTCTGCATGGGACAACATCCACTCATCCATGGAAGGAATTTGACAATGAGATATTATTTTAAATGACCAGGATATTAATTTCTAGCAGACAATGAACGGAACCACCGAACCACCGAACCACCGAAGCACGGAACCAAGGAACCACGGAACCAAGGAACCACCGAACCACCGAACCACGGAACCACCGAACCACGGAACCACCGATCCACGGAACCACCGAACCACGGAACCAAGAAACCACCGAACCACCGAACCACCGAACCACCGAACCACCGATCCAAGGAACCACCGAACCACCGAACCACGGAACCACCGAACCACGGAACCACCGATCCACGGAACCACCGAACCACCGAACCAAGAAACCACCGAACCACCGAACCACCGAACCACCGAACCACCGATCCAAGGAACCACCGAACCACCGAACCAAGGAACCACGGAACCAAGGAACCACCGAACCACCGAACCACGGAACCACCGAACCACGGACCCACCGAACCACGGACCCACCGAACCAAGAAACCACCGAACCACGGAATCACCGAACCAAGGAACCACCGAACCACGGAACCACCGATCCACGGAACCACCGAACCACCGAACCACGGAACCACCGAACCACGGACCCACCGAACCACGGACCCACGGAACCAAGAAACCACCGAACCACGGAATCACCGAACCAAGGAACCACCGAACCACGGAACCACCGATCCACGGAACCACCGAACCACCGAACCACGGAACCACCGAACCACGGAACCACCGATCCACGGAACCACCGAACCACCGAACCACGGAACCACCGAACCACGGAACCACCGAACCACGGAACCAAGGAACCACCGAACCACCGAACCAAGGAACCACGGAACCAAGGAACCATGCAATCATGGAATCATAGAATGGGCTGGGCTGGAAGGGACCTCCAAAGCTCATCCAGTCCAACCCCTCTGCAGTCAGCAGGGACATCCTCAACTGGATCAGGTTGCCCAGAGCCCTGTCCAGCCTCACCTTGAAGATCTCCAGGAATGGGGCCCCATCCACCTCCCTTGGCAACCTGTTCCACTGTTCCACCACCCTCATGGTGCAGAACTTGTTCCTCACACCCAGTCTCAATCTGCCCTGCTCTAGTTTGAAGCCATTGCCCCTGGTGCTGTCACTGCAGCCCTTTGCAAACAGTCTCTCTCTCCATCCTTCCTGAATTTAATTTTCAAAACCCATGAACCATACTTTCACCAACCCTTCAACTCTGGGAAAAAAGCATCCCTATGAGAAAAATCAATCAGGACAGAAGAGCTCCATGGTTGTTTCTAGAGAGAAGGGTCTCTGATCTGTTGGAGAAGAACAATCACTATACACTTAGCCAGCACACAACCTTCTGAATGACCATAACTTGTAAAGGCAGTAAGGTAACTTAACATCAAGAATAACCTAAAAACTCTTCTCCTGCCACATCAGGAGTGCCACTGAAGGGCCTCGTTGAGGTGTAGTTAGCCATCCAAGCACCAGTGCTCATAAGTTGTTCCATCCAAGACAGACATGTAACAACTGAAGGGTCTTTTGCCACCCAGATGATTCCAGGTGCAAGGACATTGGATCAACATCTATCTGTTCCAAATGTGCCACCTCCTCCCAGCAAGAACTTCTGAGGAATGTATTTCAGGAATGACTTAATGGAAATCTGTTCCACTTAGGAAATTATTTTTGGAGAATACTGCACATGGATCAAAAGCACCTCACGCTAAAGACTGACAGAGAGATGAGGAAAACCTTTCTGCCCAAGATGGAACATGACAGATTTCAGCCATGGGGCCAGGAAGTCTGTTTCTCTCCTAGATAATACCACCCTGGGGTCTCCAAGTGACAAGAATTATCAGCAGGTTGACTAAGCTTAAATCAACTTTTATTCAAGCTCTATTCAAACTTAATTCAAGCTCTATTTAAGCTTAATTCAAGCAACTGAATATGACCAAGCAGTGTGCCCAGGTGGCCAAGAAAGCCAAAGGCATCCTGGCTGGGATCAGAAATGCTGTGTCCAGCAGGAGCAGGGAGGGGATTGTCCCCTGGGACTGAGCTCTGGGGAGGCCACACCTGAAGTGCTGTGTCCAGTTTTGGGCACCTCAAGGCAAGAGAGATGTGGAGGTGCTGGAGCCAGGGCAGAGGAGGGCAAGGAAGCTGAGAAGGGCCTGGAGAATAAATCTTGTGAGGAGTAACTGAAGGAGCTGGGGATGGTTAGTGTGAGAAAGAGGAGGCTGAGGGGAGACCTCATGGCTGTCTACAGCTTCCTGAAAGGAGGTTGTGGAGAGGTTGGTGCTGGTCTCTTCTCACAGGTAATTAGTGATAAACAAGAGGGAATGGCCTCAGGCTGTCACTGGGTAGGTTTAGATTGGACAGTAGGAAACATTTCTCATGGCAAGAATGGTCAGGGATTGGAATGTGCTGCCTAGGGAAGTGTTGGAGTCCCCAAGCCTGGCTGTGTTTCCAGGTGGTTTGGATGTGGTGCTTGGGGCTCTGGTTTAGGGGTGAGCCTTGCAGAGTAGGGTTCTGGGTTGGCCTTGATCCCGAGGGTCTTTTCCAACCTGAATGTTTCTGTGATTCTACAAGACAATCAGCACTAAGATTGCTCAGAGCCTAATTATGTAGCATACAAATGCTGTATTGAAAGAGAGGTATTTGCCCAACAGTGACAGACCGAAGAGCTGGGAAAAGGAAAAAAAAAAAAGTCTCAGAGAAAGTGTCCAGTCTCTTCATCTCTCACACCAAGACCACCTTCTCCCCCTTTCTTTCCATCATTATTCCAACAGTTATTTTATACATGAAAGTCTCAATGGTTCTGCAACACCCAGGGCATGTTTTTAGTTAGAATTAACAACAACAACAAAACCACAGAACCATAGAATGGCAGGGGGGTGGAACTGACCTCAGGAGATAACTGAGTCCAACCCCACTGCCAGTGCAGGTCACACAGGAACACATCCAGGTGGGTTTTGAAAGTCTCCAGAGAAGGACACTCCACAACCTCTCTGAGGAGCCTGCTCCAGGGCTCCAGGACCCTCACAGTAAAGAAATTTCTCCTCAGACTGAGATGGAATTTCCTGTATTCCAGTTTGTATCTATTGTCCCTTTGTCCTTTCAGGACACCTCTGAAAAGAGGCTGGCCCCTCCTTCTTGCCTCTGACCCTTTAGCTCTTGCTGAGCACTGAGACGATCCCCTCTCAGCCTTCTCTTCTCCAGGCTCAGCAGCCCCATGGCTCTCAGCACAATCACTAACAACACTCTGGTGTCTCCCCAGGGGAGATTCATAATTAAACAGAGATTTAGCTAGCCACAAAGCATCAGTGAAGCCCCTTACAGAGCCAAAACTCTGCTTAAAGTTCTAAAACCCCAGATTACATCCTTTACTTCTAGCCACAAAGAGCATTAGGTAAAGCCCTTGAAGACCACAGCAAGCTACAAAAAGTCCTATCAGTCCCATTTTCCTGATATGAAAACCTAGAGTTACAGACTCTAAAGCCTGTTCTAGATGTGGTTTACAACAATTTAATGAGGGACTGGCACCACCAAATACTCAGCTGCTTGTGTTCAGACCTTGGGCCATACTTAGGTGATAAAGAGAGGAATTTTGCTGTTCCCTATAAAGCACAACACTCCCTGAAAGCCTAGAAAATAAGAGTACAAGACTTTTAATCTCTCATGTACTTAAGAGTACAGAAAATATGTATGATAGCAGTTCTGTTGGTAAGATGCTGGTCAACTCAACATTGAATCAAAACAAACACTTCAGAAGCCATTCCAGGACACCCACTGAGCGAGGGAAATCATCTCCCTACCAGCATGGCATAGTGCCAGTAAGGCCACAAATTGCTGAAGGCATCAAGGAGGAGGACCAGCTGCAAACTGGAGAATCATAGACTTGTTATCATGAAGTCCAAGACCATCCAGTCCAACCATCAACCCAACACGGCCACTAAATCATGTCCACAAGTGCCATGGCCACAGGTTTCTTGAGCACCTCCAGGGATGGGGACTCCACCACCTCCCTGGGCAGCCTCTTCCAACCCCTGACCACTCTTGAAGCAAAGAAATTGTTCCTAATCTCCAAACTGAACCTCCCCTGGTGCAACTTGAAGACATTTCCTATCATTCTATTGCCTGACACTAGGGAAAAGAGTCCAATTCCACCTCACTGCAACCTCCTTTCAGGAACTTGTAGAGAGCAATAAGGTCTCCCCTCAGCCTCCTCTTCTCCAGGCTGAACATCCCCAGCTCCCTCAGCTGCTCCTCCCCAGCCCTGTTCTCCAGACCCTTCCCCAGCTTTGTTGCCCTTCTCTGCACATGTTCCAGCAACTCAGGGAAGGCACAGAACAAAAGATTCCCTGATCTACTGTGGACATGCAGCTCTCTTAGACAATCTGCTGCACTTCCCTCCATCCCACTTCATCACTGTAGTTAAGTAAGTCTCAAGGGAAAAGTTAGGAACACTCCTGGATTCTCTGAAGAAGGCAATTTTGTGTGAAATGCTTTCACTTTCTGGCAATCTAGAAGGCTTTGCTCACCAAAGCACTGCAGGACTTTGTTACCTTGGGGTAGGAGGGGAAATCCCAGATTCCTGCAGAAACAATCCCACAGTTCAGGGGAATAATGCTACCCACGTTTGTGCAAGGGAATTGGGTTTTATCTGCTACAAGTGAGACTCAAGTTCAAGGCTACAATATGGTTCTGCTAATCAATATCATAATATGCAGCTCTCAAAGACTTCATTCCCCAGTCCATGTGTTTGAGCCTTCCACTCCAAATTGTTCAGCACTCATGGAACACCATGGCATTACCTACTGGCAACAACTCCTCCTTCCTGATGGAGCAGGTCCAGAGGAGGGCCACAAAAAGGATCTGGAGGTTGGAGCATCTCTCCTATGAAGACAGGCTGAGGGAGCTGGGGGTGTTCAGCCTGGAAAAGAGAAGGCTCTGGGGAGACCTAAAGCAGCCTTCCAGTACCTGAAAGGGGCTACAGGAAGGGTGGACAGAGACTGTTTGCAAAGGGCTGCAGGGACAGGACCAGGGGAAATGGCTTCAAGCTAGAGCAGAGCAGATTGAGATTGGATGTGAGGAACAAGTTCTGCACCATGAGGGTGGTGGTGGAACACTGGATGAGGTTGCCCAGGGAGGTGGTTGAGGCTCCATCCCTGGAGATATTCAAGGTGAGGCTGGACAGGACTCTGGGCTATCTGATGTTGGGGATGTCCCTGGTGACTGCAGAGGGGGTTGGAGTGGATGACCTTTGGAGATCCCTTCCAGCCCAGACCATTCTATGATTCTACAGTTCTATGACTGTGCCTATCTGTGAATTGGAACTGCAGTGATGCCAAAGATTTCATTTGGGGCTCTCAACTTCTCCAGAGCAGCTTCAGTGATTCTTGGTGTCGTTAATTCCCTACTCAAGAATTTTTCAGTCAGGCTATTATTGAAACACCAAGCTCAGGGAGCAGATTAACTAATACAGACAGCAGTGAGAGTGTGATGTTGCAATCATAAACACCTAAAATATTTGCTACAGTTGAGACATTTTATAGATACTTGCTAAAGCACTGCAGAGATCCTGATACCACTCAGGAATGGAACTCGCCTGCATTCATTTGACAGTGCTCTGAAGTCCTTCTGTTGGGTCTGGTTTTCATTTGCCACATTGTCTTTCACCACAGTTTAAACAAGAACAAATAACCAGCTTCAACCAGACCAAGTGCTAGGGCCTGCACTTGGGGCAGTGTGGCTGCCAAGCTGCTGGCACAAAGGGACCTGGGGGTGCTAATGGAGAAGCAGCTGAACAGGAGCCAGTAGTGTGCCCAGGTGGTCAAGAAAGCCAAAGGCATCCTGGCTGGGATCAGAAATGCTGTGTCCAGCAGGAGCAGGGCAGGGATTCAGCTCTGGGGAGGCCATACCTCAAGTGTTGTGCCCAGTTTTGGGCACCTCAAGGCAAGAGAGATGTGGAGGTGCTGGAGCCAGGGCAGAGGAGGGCAAGGAAGCTGTGAAGGGTCTGGAGAATAAATCTTGTGAGGAGTGACTGAAGGAGCTGGGGATGGTAAGTTTGGAGAAGAGAAGGCTGAGGGGAGACCTCATGGCTCTCTACAGTTCCCTGCAAGGAGATTGTGGAGAAGTTGGTGCTGGTCTCTTCTCATAAGCAATGAACAAGAGGAAATGGCCTCAAGCTGCAGCAGGGTAGGTTTAGATTGGACATTAGGAAAAAATGTTCACAGTAAGAGTGGTCAGGGATTGGAATGTGCTGCCCAGGGAGGTGGTGGAGTCCCCAACCCTGGCGGTGCAAAGGTTGTTTGGATGTGGTGCTTGGGGCTATGGTTTAGGGGTGAGCCTTGCAGAGTAAGGTTCTGGGTTGGAGTTGATGATCCTGCGGCTCTTTTCCAACCTGAACGATTCTGTTATTCTATGATTCTATAAATTCAGGAGAGCTCAAATAAGGACCTCACAACAAAGACACTTAGGTAGGTAAAAAAACGACAGTAAAGGAAGATTACCCAAAAAAAGCCAGAAATCCCAAGTTCTCCCATGTCTGGGCTGTGCTTACACATTCAGGCTCCAGATGTCACCTACCAAACGCCACCGGCGAGTTCTGCAGGACTCTATATGCAGTGACTCTTATCAGTGTGTTATTAAGCATCTCATTTTTACCCTCTGCATTTTCAGATTGCCACTTATATTAATTACCCAAATTACCAGTAATTACACAAATTATTACAGGAATTCTATAGTATCCATTTCCCTCTCTGGTAGAAATTGGTAGCGACTCCCCAGAGCAGCGTTCGAACGTCTCCATGTGTCACTGCCACCAGGCTGCTGCCCCCAGAGGGATGACTCAGGAAGCAATTGTTTAGGGTTTGCTCTTTCAGTTTTGCCCATGGTTAAATTAAGTCTCGCAACTTGGGATGATGGTTAGACCTATTTTCCACCTACCTCTGGCATTTTCACACTCTCCTTAACAGCCCTGTTAATAGCTCAGCACTTACATTCCCTTCCTACTCCCCTTCCTTCACAGCTACTCTCTGTGTTATCCATGGAGCAACTCTTGTCCATCAAACTTTAACTTCTTCCTGAACACATAAAGAACACAAGCCAGCAGCAGCAAAAATCCTCCACAGAAGGGTACTCTGCCACTAGCTCAGCAGTCATTTAAAAACACAAACCCATTGTTTTGGTTGGAAAAGAAAACCCTTTAAGATCAAATCCAACTCTACCAAGGCTGGGGCTAAACCACTTCCCCAGCACCACAGCTCTGCACCTTGAAACACCTCCAGGGATGGGCATTCAACCACCTCCCTGGGCAGCCTGTGCCAGTGCTTGAGAACCCTTTCAGGCAAAAATTTCTTCTCATGTCCAACCTAAACTTGCCCTGGTGCAACTTGAGGCCATTTCCTCTCATCCTACCACTTGTTACAAGGGAGAAGAGACCAACCACTGGCTGCAGCCTCCTTTCAGGGAGCTGTAGAGAGCAATGAGGTCTCCCCTCAGTCTTCTCCAGGCTGACCAACCCCAGTTCCTTCATCTGCTCCTCACCAGCCCTGTTCTCCAGACCCTTCACCAGCTTCATTGCTCTTCTCTGGACTCACTCCAGCAACTCAATGTCTTTGTTGCTGTAAGAGGCCCAGAACTGAACCCCACCCTAACGGCTCCAACCTCCTTTCAGGGAGTTGTAGAGGTCTCCCCTCAGCCTCCTTTGCTCCAGACTTAGTCAAACTAACATGAAAAGCCCTCACTCAGATACCCTCCTCTTACATGTATCCTCCTCCTGAGGACAGAGCAGCTCCAAATGTGGGGCCAAACCTGGAGGCGTCTGCAGCTGCTTTACTTCAACTGATCAATGAACCAGGCAGTTACCCTAGGGAAACCTCCAAGAAGATCTCCCCTAGTTTAGCAAAAAAGGGTAGGTTAAGAGCTGAGCCTGAAGAGAACAAGTCTCTTGTGTTCTGTTTAAGGTAGAATGCAATGGCCTTAAGGTGTCACTGAGCAAAGCATTTTAAAGACTACAAGTTCTTGTTGTAACTGGTACAAAAACAACTACACAGAGAAGTCAGAACAGGCCAGGAGCTAACAGTTCAATATCAACTAAGAGCTGATGTTGCTTCCCATGCCACTGCCAGGGTTTCAGTTACCCATGTCCCTTCTGCTGACACAGAATCACAAAAACATTCAGGTTGGAAAAGACCCTCAGGATCATCAACTCCAACCCAGAACCCTACTCTGCAAGGCTCACCCCTAAACCATAGCCCCAAGCACCACATCCAAACCACCTTGAAACACAGCCAGGCTTGGGGACTCCAACACTTCCCTAGGCATCACATTCCAATCCCTGACCACTCCTGCCATGAAAAATGTTTCCTACTGTCCAGCTGCCTGTGCTGCAGCTTGAGACTATTCCCTCTTGTTCATTGCCTACGAGAAGAGACCAGCACCAACCTCTCCACAACCTCCTTGCAGGAGGCTGTAGACAGCCATGAGGTCTCCCCTCAGCCTCCTCTTTTTCACACTAACCATCCCCAGCTCCTTCAGATACTCCTCACAAGATTTATTCTCCAGACCCTTCTCCTTGCCCTCCTCTGCCCTGGCTCCAGCACCTCCACATCTCTCTTGCCTTGAGGTGCCCAAAACTGGACACAGCACTCCAGGTGTGGCCTCCCCAGAGCTCAGTCCCAGGGGACAATCCCCTCCCTGCTCCTGCTGGACACAGCATTTCTGATCCCAGCCAGGATGTTTTTGGCTTTCTTGGCCACCTGGGCACACTGCTGGCTCCTGTTCATTGGAGCTGCTTCTCCATTAGCACCCCCAGGTCCCTTTGTGCCAGCAGCTTGGCAGCCACACTGCCCCAAGCCTGCAGAGCTGCTGGGGTTGTGGTGCCACAAGTGCAGGCCCCAGCACTTGGCCTGGTAGAAGCTCCTCCTGTTAACTTTGCCCCATCAATCTTTCTCAGAGGTCAGATAAAGGGTTTGGGAAATAGAAGCAATGAGCAACTGGGATGAGAACAGCAACAAGGGAGTAGGTTCTTCCTACTGAATCCAGCTGCTTCTTCCTTGACAGGCAGCTAAAAAAAAAAAAATTGCTATTTGGAAAATAAAGCTTGGAGCTGAAATAGTGAACAACATCTTCTGATCTTCACCTGAAGACTAGTAAACAGCTTCATTTGAGAACAAATTTCTTCATGACTTTTAAAAAACATGGACTTCTAAATTAAGCTTGAAGCTTTGAAAGTCAAAGGAGACAACTCCATCTATTTTTAAAGAGTCACCACTCAAGCTTTGAAAGCTTGTAGGAGGAACACCATGAGTTGATCAACATCTCCTGAAAGCAGACACAGCACTGAGTGGTCCTTATAAAGCCTCTCAACAGAAGGTTTAAAAGCCTGGTTGTGTATTTTAGTTTACAATTGTGTGTGTTCTCCTGGAGACCAATGGTCCATCGCTCCATGTGTCACACAGCCACCCCCCTGCACGCCTGTGCTCAGGCACCTCCACACCTCACCACTTACTACAGCTAAACATCCTCTTTAAGGGAATGGAAGAACAGTTCAAGTTTCTTCTCAGCAATAATACATCACTTGTATGCTGCTGTTCAAAGATACAACTGATTTCAACCACCAAGCAGGGCTGAAACACATTCACAGATTCACTGACTGCATCAGGTTGGAAGGGACCCTCCAAAGTCATCCTGTCCAACCCCCCTGCAGGCAGCAGGGACACCTCCAACTAGAGCAGGCTGCACAGGGACACAGCAAGGCTCATCTTCAATGTCTCCAGGGATGGGGCCTCAACCACAGCCCTGGGCAACCTGTTCCAGTGCCTCACCACTCTCATTGAGCAGAGCTTCCTCCTCATTGTCCAACATAAATCTGCCCTGTTCCAGTTCCAAACCACTGCCCCTCATCCTATCCCCACAAGCCCTTCTGAACAGTCCCTCCCCAGCCTTCCTGTAGGTCCCCTCCAGATACTTAAAGGCAGCTCTAAGGTCTCCCCAATGCCTTCTCTTCTGCAAAATGTTTTTTAACCATTTCACTACCTTTTAATTTTGCTTTAAGTCATGAAGCTTTCCATCTTCAGACAGGTAGTAGCAACCACCTCTGTTTGCAACACCTCTCAAGAAAGAAAATGAAACCTTACTGGAAGCAGAGAACAATGCACAAGGCAGACAGAAATACAAGGCCTTAGGGAAAAAAAATAATCACCAGAAAAACTGTGACTGTAACAGAAGATTTGACTGGATTAAATTCAACATGGAAATGAGATTGCTGGCTTAACACATTCATCCCTTTGTGTGAAGAGGGAAGAGAGTTCCTCTTCCATTCCCCTCACTCCTGACAGCACAGAAAAGAAATTCACTTGGTGCTGACAGCCCAACCTGGTGCTAGAGAGGAGGACAGGCAAGTGCTGGAAGTGCTTCAGCTCAAATTCAGGTGGTGCTACACACAAAAGACTGCTGACCCACACTTAAAGAAGTTCTCTCTTAAAGAGCTTCCAGTAACCCTTCTTAAAAACTGGATTGGTTTGCAGTGATTTACAGCAACCATTGCCTCCAGCAGACATCAGAGTCTTCTAACAGCACTTTGCTGCAACAAGTGATGAGCTACTCCAAGCCCCATTAACTAGAACTGCGTGTTTAGGAGCAATTCCTTCAAGGCTCTGATATTCCTAGCTGCTCACTGCTAGCAGCTGGAAAAGGATCTGCTCTCCAGTAATTAGGTTCTTCACCAGCACAGAAAGAACAGGGACTTTCCAACCCACTCACAGTAACACTTAGGTTATTTTTAAACGTGCAGCCAATATGTACTTTCACACCAGTGCTGGGCAGGGGAGTTGCTGATCAGCTACAAACTGCAGTTCCACAGATCAGGACATTATAGACTACATGGAGCTGGGAATATCCAGGTTAATGCTGCCCAGATTAGCTGCAGTAAGTGTGCTCTACCTGCTCTTAACCACCTCTGCCATTCAAGTTACTAAAGCAGCCTTAGATAGCAATTCCACTTAGAACCATAGAATGGTCCAGGCTGGAAAGGACCTCCAAGGCTCATCCAGTCTGTCCCCCCTGCAGTCAGCAGGGACATCCCCAAATAGATCAGACTGCCCAAGGCCTCATCAAGCCTCACCTTGAATATCTCCAGGGAAGGGGCCTCAACCACCTCCCTGGGAAACCTGTTCCTGTGTTCCACCACCCTCATGGTAAAGAACTTGTTCCTCACATCCAATCTCAATCTGCTCTGCTCTAGTTTGAAGCCATTGCCCCTGGTCCTGTCCCTGCAGGTCTTTGCAAAGTCTCTGTCCACCCTTTCTGTAGCCCCTTTCAGGTCCTAGCAGGCTTCTATTAGGTCTCTGTGAAGCCTTCTCTTCTCCAGGCTGAACACCCCCAGCTCCCTCTGTCTGTCTTCACAACACAGCTGCTACAACCCCCTGAGCATTTCTGTGGCCTCCTCTGGACCTGCTCTATCAGGTCCATGTCCTTACTACACTGAGGGCTCTAGAGTACTGCAGGTGAAGTCTCAACAGATCAGAGTGTTAGAATCACCTCTCTGGATCTGCTGGCAACACTATATTGACAGTGAGGATTGTTCCAGCCCAGGCTCAGAACCCTGCACTCGCTCTTGTTGAACCTCACGAGTTTCACCTGGGCACCACCTCTGCAGCTTGTCCAGGTCCCCTGGGATGCAATCCTGTGCCTCTGCTGTATCGACAGCACCACTCAGCTTGGTGTCATCTGCGCTTCTTCCAGCCTGAGCAAGAATCAGCCCTTCAAGCCAGGACACAGCAGCAGTCAGACTAGAGCTGGACATTTCTGTTTCTGACAGCACAGTTAACTCTCAGCTGGTGTCTGTCATTTATTTCTCTACAGCTTTGGTAAGTAAAAGCCAGAACCCTAAAGTGTAAACTGCCAGTTAATCACACTCACAGATGATACTATAACCCAATAAGGAACTGCAAACAGCATTAAGATAAGGAAAAGTGACTACCTATGCAAACCACTTAGACACTGTTATGGCTCTTCTGGCAAAAGCAGACAGTGCAACAGTGCTGACAAAGAGCCCAAGTTTTTATTTCCACAGATCATCATCAAGAGGATAAGCACTGCTGAGAAGCTGTAATAGTGCCCAGAAAAGCCAAGTTAGTCTTGCTTCACACTTTGCAATAAAAGGAGAAAGAGAAAGTGGCTTCCTGCTGCATAGAACCATGGAACTGTTTGGTTGGAAAGACCTTCCAGATCATCCAGCCCAACCATTCTCTAACTCTACCAAGGATGGGGCTAAACCATGGCCCTCAGCACCACAGCTCCTGCCTCCTTCAAACACCTCCAGGGATGGGAATTCAACCAGCACCCCAGGAAACCTGTTCCAGGGCTTGACAATCCTTTTAGGGAAGATGTTTCTTCTAATGTCCAACCTAAACCTCTCTTGAGGCCATTTCCTCAATGTCACTGGGAAGAAGAGCATGACCCCCACCTGGCTCCAGCCTCCTCTCAGGGAGCTGTAGAGAGCAATGAGGTCTCCCCTCAGTCTCCACTTCTCCAGACTAAACAGCCCCAGTTCCCTCAGGCACTAACACGTCAGTGAGGGCAGACCCCAGTGAGCCTGCTCCACTCCAGAACCTACTGGACTTCACCCATCAATGCCTGAGCTCACTAATGACCAGGTGTAGAACAAAGCTTACTACAAGTGAAGTGTAATAGAAGGCTTGCAGGGAAAAAAAAGATGAATTCAGGTTATTCATAACCAACCCAAGTAATGAAATAGGACAGAACTGACTGCAAGGCAATCTTAGAAGCCTAAGGGGGGGGAAAAAAAAAACAAACAACATCACAATTATTTAGGAGCAGAACAATTTGTTGTAGTATTTCATTGTGCTCTAATCAGCTTTAGCAGCTGCTTTGCTGTGCTCACCTATGCAAAGGGTGCAGAGCACCCTGCCTGATGGTGGCTCTGCCAGACTGCACTGCCAAGGCAGCACAGATTCATTTCCATATGTCCCTCCCTCCAGAATACATGATTCACTGGGGGAAAAACCATGGGGGGGGGG